>OX359293.1:33593353-33600853 GCA_947179395.2 Pulicaria dysenterica
TCCTTGCTAAAATCAGTATCTACACCTTGTGTTGTCTTCAATTTATAAGTAATTTCATGTTATAACCTAACCTTGAGTTCATGGACAAGAAACACCAATTTGATGGTGTAAAGTGAGTTTTAGTTGTTAGTTTGTGTCAAGTATGTGTTAAAAAGCTTCAATGGATGTCAAATAATGTTTGGGTATAATTGAACTGAGTTTTGCTCGAAATATGTGTAAAAAACTGGTATTTGCAGGTCTGTCCGCGAACAGGGAAGAAGGTCTGCTGTGCAGACCCTTCCTGCCGCCGTAGGGGAAAGTTCCTACGGCCGTAGGAGCAGTTTCTTTCCTGCGGCCGTAGTGAAAAGTTCCTGCGGCCGTAGCAGGGTGTTTTTCAGAATTTTTGTAATTAAGCCTTCTGTGGCTGTAGGAAAAGGTTTCTGCGGCCATAGGAGGGTATTTTGTATGGTTTACCATCTACGGACGAAGGAACAAGGTCTACGGGTGTAGGTACGTAACCTACGGCCGTAGCTCACCATAGAACAGCTCCTGTGGGCATATGGATAAGTTCCTACGGCCATAGGGCTTGGTTTAATGGAGAGAAACTCTGCGGGCGTAGGGGGTTTCCTCTACGGCCGTAGGAGGAGTTTGTTATGCCTACTGCGGCCGTAGGACATGACCTCTGCGGCCGTAGGACCCTGTCCAGTATGATTAGCTTGTAATTTGTATTATGTGATAAGTGTTAAGGTGTTAACAAGCTTGTATATGATGTGTTAGGCACTTCTGAGGAACCAGAAGATACTGAGCACTATATTTGCTTGCTGTAGCGGTTAAGGTGAGTACCGGTTAACCTTAGGTTTCGTGATAAACATGTTGTAACAAGCTTATGGTAAGTAATGGTTTATGTGTTGTTAATTTGCTATGGTATACGCTGCTATGCACTTATGTTAGGTTTGAGTAGGCCAATCATGTTGTAAACTTGGTATATGCTGGTATTATGGCTTTTTGTAGGCCAATATGTTATGTTATGGCTTGAGTAGGCCAAATATGTTATGATGCGGCCAGAGTCGGCCAAATACGTGTTCGTGCCGGCACTTTGATGCTGTTGAGGTACGGTGATTCGCGGCCGCGGATCGGGTTCTTGCAAAACCCCGTGCCTCAACCAGGGGCTCTCATAGACTTCCCCGCTCGTTAATTAAATAGGGGCTCTCACTGATTTCTCCGCTCGTTAATGCAATGGTGGGTAACTACCCGCTCCCCCACCGGCGCGATATGATAGATGTATTCGGTTTCCCCCAGTTTGGGTCATTGAGCCGGGCTTACTACTCTGCAAGACGTGACTCCTCCTGGGCACCGGAACATCGCTAGCTATTTGGATAGACTTGTTTGTTACTCTGTGATACCTTCTACATGCTATAACATCTTTGTTATGATGCTTATGTTTAATTGTTGCCCACTAGCTATTTATAGCTAACCCCTCCAGGTATATATCCTATGTACAGGTAATTAGATGATGGTGAGAACGGGTGCCATGTTTTGGCTTATACTGCCGAAGATTTTTGGGGAACACTACTTTTGCGGTTGTTTTTGTTAACTCTGATTTACTGGTTAATGGTCGGCAGATATTTGGTAACTCCGCTGGGTTGTTTTGTTTAAACATTGATACAGTTTGTGTAAATAACTAACTTTTAGCTTCCGCTGTGTTTAGTAAATATATCTTTTGGTTAAACGGATAATGTATTACTTATATTTTTATAAATTAAGCTTTTGAAACGGCGGCGTTACAAGTTGGTATCAGAGCCTTGGTTTGAGGGAATTGAGTACTTTGTCGAGTATTCAATCTCAAACTCAGGCCATACCATTATTAAGTGTTCCCTGGGTGGTATTGGGGTGTGCTGAGCGTTATATGTAAATTGTTATATGTTAAACTAGTACTGGTATGTGATAACTTTTAGATTACTAGAGTTATAGCTAGTATTTTTGTTTTGGTATAGAAACTGAATCAGATGGCTAGTTACTCCGGTAACGAAGAGAGGGATGCCTACATTCGTCAGTTAGAAACCCAGTTGAAGCAAGCAAACGATCGAGAGTTGGTACGAATCGCTCACGAAGTTTCTAAGTCTGCTGGTTATAAGAATTTCATGAGATGTAAGCCTCCTGTTTTTACTGGTGTAAGTGATCCTTTTGTTGTGGAAACTTGGATTCGGAACATACGAAATGCTTTCGAGTCCAGTGAGTAAAAAGAAAAGAAGAAAGTTACTTTTGCTAGACAAATGTTACGAGATCGTGCACTTACCTGGTTTGATACGGTTGTGAGTGTTACACCGCCAGAGGTTCTAGATGCTTTAACCTGGGAGGACTTTTTGAAAAAGCTCAGACAGAAATACTGTTCAGATTATGATATGCAAAAGATTGAGGATGAGTTCCGAGCTCTCCAGAAAGGTGATAAACCCGCAGAGGATTTAATATCTAAGTTCTCAGATAAGATGAAGTTTGTTTCTCATTTGCTACCGGACGAGAGAGCTAATATTAGCAAGTTTGCCAATGCCTTACCTGTTGAATACCGATCTACTGTGAGGTCTGCAGCAACGCTGGATGCAGCCTTTGATATAGCTCGGCAGACAGAGGATGATTATAAGCAGAAGCCAAATTTACAGCCACAACAGCAAGGGGGAGGGTACAACAGAAAGTTCGAGTAGTCTTCTGGTAGTAGGAGAGGTGAGGGTGGTTTTAGAAATAGGCCACGGGGTGATTCGTTCTAGAGGTCTGGAAGCTGGGATGTGGTAAAATGTGGCAAGTGCGGAACCAAGGGTCATCAGACTCATGAATGCCGGTACAAAGATAATGTCTGTTTTAAGTGTCATAAGTCTAGACATAGAAGAGCTTATTGCCCTCAGTGGCAAGGTTCGGGTGCTGGTGGATCGTCTGGAGCTACTGCTCAGAAAAAGGGAGGCGCCCAACGTGTTCAGGGGAGGGCCTTCCAGATGACTACCGAGGAAGCAAAGAATGTAGGTGATATTGTTACTGGTACTTTCTTAATTAATTCTGTACCAGCATGTGTTCTGTTTGATTCTGGTGCTACCTAGTCCTATGTGTCAACCGTTTTCTATGATAAATGGCAACTACCTGTTATGATTATGAAAGACTCTGTTAGAGTAGAGGTAGCTGACGGTAGTCAAGTCCTCGTTACGTCGCACGTACCTCGGGTTTCTATAACTATTGACGGGCACTGTTTTATTGTTTCCCTACTCCTCATGTCGATGGCTGGTTTTGATGTTGTTATTGGTATGGATTGGCTTACTAGTCATGATGCCAAAATTATGTGTTCTAAAAAGTTAGTTAAGATTCCTTTACCGGATGGTACTCATGTTGTGGCGTGAGGAGAGAGGTCTAAATCTGATATCCCGTTGATAACTATGATTAAATCACGAAAATCCATTGCTAAATGTTGTGATTCCTACTTGGCATATGTAATTAATGCTGAGGCGGAAGAAAAGACTGTCAAAGATATCAGAGTGGTTTCGGAGTACCCTGAAGTGTTTCCTAAGGAATTACCGGGTTTATCTCCTGTCAGGGATGTAGAATACCGGATTGATCTTGTTCCTGGTGCTACACCTGTAGCTAAATCTCCGTATCGTCTTGCACCGTCTGAGATTCGGGAAATGATGACACAGATCCAGGAACTGCTTCATAAAGGTTTCATACGCCCGCGTTCTTCACCATGTGGAGCTCCGGTATTGTTTGTTAAGAAGAAAGACGGGACCTTACTCATGTGTATCGATTACCGGGAGCTGAATAAGCGAACGGTAAAGAACAAATATCCACTACCCCGTATTGATGATCTGTTTGACCAATTGCAAGGTGCTACATGTTTCTCAAAGATTGATCTTCGTTATGGTTATCATCAGGTCCCCGTTCATGATTATGATATTTCTAAAACTGCTTTTCGAACTAGGTATGGGCACTATGAATTCTTATTGATGTCATTTGGTTTAACCAACGCCCCTCCTGTTTTCATGGATTTGATGAACCGTGTGTGTCGTCCTTTCCTTGATAAATTTGTTATTATTTTTATTGATGACATTTTGATCTATTCCAAAACCGAAGCGGAGCACGAGCAACACCTACGTGTAGTTTTGGAAACCCTTCAGCGGGAACAGCTTTATGCTAAGCTGTCCAAATGCGAATTCTGGCTCAAATAGGTGCACTTTGTGGGTCATGTTATTTGTAACGAAGGTGTTAAGGTCGACCCAACAAAAATTGAAGCTGTGATGAACTGGGAAACTCCTCGCAATCCTTCAGATATTAAGAGTTTCTTGGGTCTCGCTGGATACTACCGACGTGTCATTCAGAATTTTTCTAAACTTGCTGGCCCGTTAACCAGATTGACTAGCAAAGATGTTACTTATGCGTGGGCTAATGAACAGGAGAAAGCGTTTCAGACTTTGAAGCAATTGTTATGTCAAGCTCTTATTCTAACGCTGCCTAGTGGGTGCGAAGATTTTGTGGTATACTACGATGCTTCATATGCGGGTCTCGGCTGCGTTCTGATGCAACGAGATAAGGTGATTGCATATGCTTCGCGTCAACTGAAACCTCACGAGAGGAATTACAAGAGGCGCATAAGTCAAAATTGTCTGTCCATCCTGGCAGTACCAAGATGTACCAGGATTTAAAGACTTTGTATTGGTGGCCTACCTTAAAACGTGATATAGCCTCGTTCGTTGAAATGTGTCAGATCTGTGCTCAGGTTAAGACGGAACACCAGAAACCCTATGGTAATTAACAACAGTTAGAAATTCCGGAGTGGAAATGGGATCATGTTACTATGGATTTCGTTACTAAGTTACCTCGGACTTTAAAGGGGCACGATATGATATGGGTTATAGTCGATCGACTTACTAAGAGCGCTCATTTTCTTGCGACTAACGTGTCTGCGCCTATGAATCGGTTAGCCCAACTCTACGTTAACGAAATAGTATCTCGTCATGGTATACCGCTGTTTATTGTGATTGAGATGCGCGTTTTACGTCTCACTTTTGTAGTAGCCTTCAACGTGAGCTTGGTACGCGGGTAAATATCAGTACGGCATATCATCCCCAAACCGACGGTCAGTCTGAGAGAACGATTCAAACGCTTGAAGATATGCTACGAGCGTGTATACTTGATTTTGGTGGTTCTTGGGATACTCATTTACCCCTGATCGAATTTGCTTATAACAATTCTTATCATTCGAGTATCGGTATGCCGCCTTATGAGATGCTATACGGTCTGCGATGTCGTACTCCTACCTGTTGGTTAGAACCTGGCGAAAAGCAATATGCGGGTCCTGATATTGTTCAAATAACTGCTGACAAGGTGAAAGTAGCATGCGAGAAGTTGAAAGCGGCACGTGATAGGCAGAAAATGTACGCAGATCCTAAACGGCGACCCGTAACATTCGAAGTGGGTGACCGAGTATTTCTGAAAGTTTCACCTTGGAAAGGGGTGATACGATTTGGTCGTAAAGGTAAGCTAAGTCCAAGGTATATTGGTCTGTTTAAGATTCTACAACGCGTTAACGATCGATAATATCACATGAGTTGCCACCTGAATTGTCTGGTATTCACAACACTTTTAACGTATGTTATCTGAGAAAGTGTAAGGTCGAAGATGATCAGATCTTACCTCTGCAAGAGTTAAAAGTTGATCCAGCTAAACGCCTTGTGGAGGAACCTGTTGAAATCTTAGATGCTAAAGTCAAAAAGCTACGTAAAAAGATGATCAAGTTGGTTTTGGTAAAGTGGAAACACAGTTTAGGTCCTAATCTCACTTGGGAGGCAGAGGACGAGATGAAAGCCCGATACCCTCGTTTGTTTGAGACCGAACAGATTCCGAGGACAGAATCTTCTTAAGGGGGGTAGATTTGTAACACCCCAAAATAGGGCCTAGTTGTAGGTAGTTGTACTATGTGCTGATAGGGTTGTACTTTGACTTTAATTAGTATTTGTTAATAATATGTTTTATCTATGATTGAAAAGGTGTTACGAGAAAATGTTATGTTAATATGTAGAATTGGTAAATTAGTAATCGGTTTTAGGTAATGGTTCTAAAAATATCCTCGTTAGGTGAGACGGGTAAACGAGGGATAAGTTGTAAGTTAAAAAGGGGAAGAAAATACCGCGTTTGATTTAATTAAAGCCACAAGGTCGGTCAAGCCTTTCTTATCCTCTGGGTAAACACAAAACACACATACTAACACACACACCCTCATACGTATACACACACACACACAGATACCACAAACTCTTTCAAGTTTCAAAGAAGAAATCAAGAAGGAAGCTTGGATTTTGAGTTGTTCATTGGATTCCTTGCTAAAACCAGTATCTACACCTTGTGTTGTCTTCAATTTGTAAGTGACTTCATGTTATAACCTAACCTTGAGTTCATGGAGAAGAAACACCAATTTGATGGTGTAAAGTGAGTTTTAGTTGTTAGTTTGTGTCAAGTATGTGTTAATAAGCTTCAATGGATGTTAAATAATGTTTGGGTATAATTGGAACTGAGTTTTGGTTGAAATATGTGTAAAAAACGGGTATTTGCAGGTCTGTCCGCGAACAGGGAAGAAGGTCTGCTGTGTCTGCGGCCGTAGGGGAAAGTTCTTGCGGCCGTAGGAGCAGTTTCTTTCCTGCGGCCGTAGTGAAAAGTTCCTGCGGCCGTAGGAGGGTGTTTTTCAGAATTTCTGTAATTAAGCCTTCTGTGGCTGTAGGAAAATGTTTCTGCGGCCATAGGAGGGTATTTTGTATGGTTTACCATCTACGGGCGAAGGAACAAGGTCTACGGGTGTAGGTACGTAACCTACGGCCGTAGCTCACCATAGAACAGCTCCTGTGGGCGTAGGGACAAGTTCCTATGGCCATAAGGCTCGGTTTAATGGAGAGAAACTCTGCGGGCGTAGGGGGTTTCCTCTACGGCCGTAGGAGGAGTTTGTTATGCCTTCTGCGGCCGTAGGACATGACCTCTGCGGCCGTAGGACCCTGTCCAGTATGAATAGCTTGTAATTCGTATTATGTGATAAGTGTTAAGGTGTTAAAAAGCTTGTATATGATGTGTTAAACAAGCTTGTATATGATGTGTTAGGCACCTATGAGGAACCAGAAGATACTGAGCACTATATTTGCTTGCTGTAGCGGTTAAGGTAAGTTCCGGTTAACCTTATGTTTCGTGATAAACATGTTGTAACTAGCTTAAGCTAAGTTATGGTTTATTTGTTGTTAATTTGCTATGGTATACGCTGCTATGCACTTATGTTAGGCTTGAGTATGCCAATCATGTTGTAAACTTGGTATATGCTGGTATTATGGCTTTTTGTAGGCGTGATGTTATGTTATGGCTTGAGTAGGCCAATTATGTTATGATGCGTCCAAAGTCGGCCAAATACGTGTTCGTACCCCGTGCCTCAACCAGGGGCTCTCATAGACTTCCCCGCTCGTTAATTAAATTGGGGCTCTGACTGATTTCTCCGCTCGGTAATGCAATGGT
>OX359293.1:33633353-33643353 GCA_947179395.2 Pulicaria dysenterica
GAAGAAGAACAACAACAAGTTGAAAGAAGAACTGTTACCACCACAACAACAAGAACAATAAACACCAAAAACAACAATAACAACAACAACAATAACCACCAACAACAACAAAACAATAAACAACAAAAACAACAACAAACAACAACAACAAACAACAAACAACAACAAGAACAACAACAACAGCAGCAACAAACAACAATAATAACAAATAACATCAACAACAAATTAAAACAACAAAAACAAGAACAACAACAAGAAGAACAAGAACAACAACAACAACAACAACATCAATAAACAACAACAACAACAAAGAACAACAAACAACAACAAACAACAACAACAAACAACAAACAACAACAAATAATAACAACATCAATAATCAAAACAACAAAAACAAGAACAAGAACAAGAAGAACAAGAACAACAACAAGTTGAAAGAAGAACTGTTACCACCACAACAACAAGAACAATAAACACCAAAAACAACAATAACAACAACAACAATAACCACCAACAACAACAAAACAATAAACAACAAAAACAACAAACAAATAACAACAAAAAACAACAACAACAACAAGAACAACAACAACAGCAGCAACAAACAACAATAATAACAAATAACATCAACAACAAATTAAAACAACAAAAACAAGAACAACAACAAGAAGAACAAGAACAACAACAACAACAACAACAACAACATCAATAAACAACAACAACAACAATAAACAACAACAACAACAACATCAACAACAACAATAAACAACTAAAACAACAACAATAACAACAACAACAACACCAAACAACAACAACAACAAACAACAACCCAACAACAACAAAAACAAACAACAACAACAATAAACAACAACAACAACAACAACAACAACAATAAATAACAAAAACAACAACAACAACAACAACAACAACAACAACAACAACGACAACAATCAACAACAAAAACAACAACAACAACACAAACAACAACACCAACAACAAGAAATAACAACAACAACAACAACAAACAACAACAACAACAACAACAATTCAACAACAAACAGAACAACAACAAAAACAAACAAAAACAAAAATAAACAACAACCACAACAATAATAAACAACAAAAACGACAACAACAACAACCACAATAACAACACAAACAACAACAACAACAACAAGAAAAAAATAACAACAGGAACAAGAAACAACAACAACAACAACAAACAACAACAAAAACAACAACAACAACAAACAACAATAACAAAAACAACAATAATAAACAACAAAAACAACAACAACAACAACAAACAACAACAAAAACAACAACAACAACAAACAACAATAACAAAAACAACAATAATAAACAACAAAAACAACAACAACAACGAAAACAACAACAACATGTTTTCAACAACAACAACATCAAATATAAACAATAACAACAACAACAATAACAACAAACAACAACAACAAGCAATAACAAACAACAACAACAACAACAACACAACAAGAACAACAAGAACAACAAAGAACAACAAACAACAAGAACAACAACAATAAACAACAACAACAACAACAACAACAACAACAATAAACAACAGCAACAAGAAACTATTAAAACAACAACAACAACAACAACAACAAATAACAACAACAACAAAAACCAACAACACAACAACAAGACCAACAAACAACAACAAAAGCAATAACAAAATACAACAACAACAACAACAATAAAAAAAACATCAACAACAACTAACAACAAGAACAAGAACAACAATAACAAATAACAACAACAACAACAACAATAACAACAACACAAACAACAACAACAACAACAAATAACAACAACAACAACAATAACAAAAAAAACAACAAGTTATACAAACAACAACAACAAGAACAACAAGAACAACAACAAACAACAAACAACAAACAACAACAACAACAACAATAATCAACAAACAACAAACAACAACAAACAACAAACAACAACAACAACAACAACAAACAACAACAACCATAACAAACAACAACAACAACAACTAACTCAACAACAACAACAACAACAACAATAACAAACGACAACATCTACCACAACAACAACAACAATCAAAACAACAACAACAAGAACAAGAACAAGAACAAGAACAAAATCAACAACAACAAACAACAAACAACAACAAACAACAACAAACAACAACAACAAACAACAATAATAACAAATAATAACAACATCAATAATCAAAACAACAAAAACAAGAACAAGAACAAGAACAAGAAGAAGAAGAACAACAACAAGTTGAAAGAAGAACTGTTACCACCACAACAACAAGAACAATAAACACCAAAAACAACAATAACAACAACAACAATAACCACCAACAACAACAAAACAATAAACAACAAAAACAACAAACAAATAACAACAAAAAACAACAACAACAACCAGAACAACAACAACAGCAACAACATTAACAACAACAACAGCAACAAACAACAATAATAACAAATAACATCAACAAAAAATTAAAACAACAAAAACAAGAACAACAACAAGAAGAACAAGAACAACAACATTAACAACAACATCAATAAACAACAACAACAACAATAAACAACAACAACAACAACATCAACAACAACAATAAACAACTAAAACAACAACAATAACAACAACAACAACAACAACAACAACACCAAACAACAACAACAACAAACACCAACCCAACAACAACAAAAACAAACAACAACAACAATAAACAACAACAACAACAACAACAACAACAACAATAAATAACAAAAACAACAACAACAACAACAACAACAACAACGACAACAATCAACAACAAAAACAACAACAACAACACAAACAACAACACCAACAACAAGAACTAACAACAACAACAACAACAATAACAAAAACAACAATAATAAACAACAAAAACAACAACAACAACGAAAACAACAACAACATGTTTTCAACAACAACAACATCAAATAAAAACAATAACAACAACAACAATAACAACAAATAACAACAACAAGCAATAACAAACAACAACAACAACAACACAACAAGAACAACAAGAACAACAAAGAACAACAAACAACAAGAACAACAACAATAAACAACAACAAAAACAACAACAATAACAATAAACAACAGCAACAAGAAACAATTAAAACAACAACAACAACAACAACAAATAACAACAACAACAAAAACCAACAACACAACAACAAGACCAACAAACAACAACAACAAAATACAACAACAACAACAACAATAAAAAAAACATCAACAACAACTAACAACAAGAACAAGAACAACAATAACAAATAACAACAAAAACAACAAACAACAACACAAACAACAACAACAACAACAAATAACAACAACAACAAAAAATAAAAACAACAATAAACAACAACAACAACAATAACAATAAAAACAACAACAACAACAACAACAATAACAACACAAACAACAACAACAACAACAAGAAAAAAATAACAAGAACAAGAACAAGAAACAAGCAATAACAACAACAACAATAACAAACAACAACAAAAACAACAATGAACAACAAAAACAACAACAACAACAAACAACAATAACAAAAACAACAATAATAAACAACAAAAACAAAAACAACAACGAAAACAACAACAACAACAACAACAACAATAACAACAAACAACAACAACAAGCAATAACAAACAACAACAACAACAACAACAACAACAACAAAGAACAACAAACAGCAACAACAACAAACAACAAAACAACAACAATAAACAACAACAACAACAACAATAAACAACAGCAACAAGCAACAATTAAAACAACAACAACAACAACAACAAATAACAACAACAACAACATCAAATAAAAACAACAACAACAACAACAATAACAACAAACAACAACAACAAGCAATAACAAACAACAACAACAACAACAACACAACAAGAACAACAAGAACAACAAAGAATAACAAACAGCAAGAACAACAACAATAAACAACAACAACAACAACAACAACAACAATAAACAACAGCAACAAGAAACAATTAAAACAACAACAACAACAACAACAAATAACAACAACAACAAAAACCAACAACACAACAACAAGACCAACAAACAACAACAACAAAATACAACAACAACAACAACAATAAAAAAAACATCAACAACAACTAACAACAAGAACAAGAACAACAATAACAAATAACAACAAAAACAACAACAATAACAACAACACAAACAACAACAACAACAACAAATAACAACAACAACAAAAAATAAAAACAACAACAACAAAAAAAAAAAACAACAAGCAATAACAAACAACAACAACAAGAACAACAAGAACAACAACAAACAACAAACAACAACAACAACAACAACAACAAACAACAAACAACAAACAACAAACAACAACAACAACAACAACAAAAACAACAACAAACAACAACAACAACAACTAACACAACAACAACAACAACAACAACAACAACAAACAACAAACAACAAACAACAAACAACAACAACAATAACAACAAAAACAACAACAAACAACAACAACAACAAACAACAACAACCATAACAACAACAAAAAACAACAACAACAACAACTAACACAACAACAACAATAACAACAACAGCAGCAACAAACAACAATAATAACAAATAACATCAACAACAAATTAAAACAACAAAAACAAGAACAACAACAAGAAGAACAAGAACAATAACAACTTGAAACAAGAACAACAACAAGAACAACAAAGACAATAAACAACAACAACAACAACAACAACAACAACAACAACAAATAACAACAACAACTACAACAACAAATAACAACAACAACAACAACAAAATCCAACAACAACAACAACAAGACCAACAAACAACAACAACAAGCAATAACAAAATACAACAACAACAACAACAATAACAAAAACATCAACAATAACTAACAACAAGAACAAGAACAACAAAAACAAAAACAACAACAACAACACCAAACAACAACAAAAAGCAATAACAAAATACAACAACAACAACAACAATAACAAAAACATCAACAACAACTAACAACAAGAACAAGAACAACAATAACAAACACAACAACAACAACACCAAACAACAACAACAACAAACAACAATAACAACAACAACAACAAAAACAAACAACAACAACAATAAACAACAACAACAACAACTACAACAACAACAATAAATAAAAAAAACAACAACAACAACAAACAACAACAAAAACAACAACAACAACACAAACAACAACACCAACAACAAGAAATAACAACAACAACAAAAACAACAACAAACAACAACAACAACATCAATAACAACAAACAACAACAAGAACAACAATAAACTACAAACAGAACAACAACAAAAACAAACAAAAACAACAATAAACAACAACAACAACAATAAATAACAAAAATGACAACAACAACAATAACAATAACAACACAAACAACAACAACAACAACAAGAAAAAAATAACAAGAACAAGAACAAGAAACAAGCAATAACAACAACAACAATAACAAACAACAACAAAAACAACAATGAACAACAAAAACAACAACAACAAACAACAATAACAAAAACAACAATAATAAACAACAAAAACAACAACAACAACAACGAAAACAACAACAACAAAAACAACAATTGTTACAAACAACAACAACAAGCAATAACAAACAACAACAACAACAACAACAACAACAACAATAACAACAACAAACAACAACAAACAGCAACAACAACAAACAACAAACAACAACAACAACAACAAACAACAACAATAAACAACAAAAACAAAAACAACAATAAACAACAACAACAACAACAACAACAATAAACAACAGCAACAAGCAACAATTAAAACAACAACAACAACAACAACAAATAACAAAAACAACAATAAACAACAACAACAACAACAACAACAACAACAATAAACAACAGCAACAAGCAACAATTAAACAACAACAACAACAACAACAAATAACAACAACAACAACAACAAATAAAAACAACAACAACAACAACAACAACAACAAACAACAACAACAAGCAATAACAAACAACAACAACAACACAACAAGAACAACAAGAACAACAAAGAACAACAAACAGCAAGAACAACAACAATAAACAACAACAACAACAACAACAACAAACAACAACAAACAACAACAAACAACAACAACAAACAACAATAATAACAAATAATAACAACATCAATAATCAAAACAACAAAAACAAGAACAAGAACAAGAACAACAAGAAGAAGAACAACAACAAGTTGAAAGAAGAACTGTTACCACCACAACAACAAGAACAATAAACACCAAAAACAACAATAACAACAACAACAATAACCACCAACAACAACAAAACAATAAACAACAAAAACAACAAACAAATAACAACAAAAAACAACAACAACAACAACAACAGCAACAACATTAACAACAACAACAGCAACAAACAACAATAATAACAAATAACATCAACAAAAAATTAAAACAACAAAAACAAGAACAACAACAAGAAGAACAAGAACAACAACAACAACAACAACATCAATAAACAACAACAACAACAATAAACAACAACAACAACAACATCAACAACAACAATAAACAACTAAAACAACAACAATAACAACAACAACAACAACACCAAACAACAACAACAACAAACACCAACCCAACAACAACAAAAACAAACAACAACAACAATAAACAACAACAACAACAACAACAACAACAACAACAATAAATAACAAAAACAACAACAACAACAACAACAACAACGACAACAATCAACAACAAAAACAACAACAACAACACAAACAACAACACCAACAACAAGAAATAACAACAACAACAACAACAATAACAAAAACAACAATAATAAACAACAAAAACAACAACAACAACGAAAACAACAACAACATGTTTTCAACAACAACAACATCAAATAAAAACAATAACAACAACAACAATAACAACAAATAACAACAACAAGCAATAACAAACAACAACAACAACAACACAACAAGAACAACAAAGAACAACAAACAACAACAACAACAACAATAAACAACAACAAAAACAACAACAATAACAATAAACAACAGCAACAAGAAACAATTAAAACAACAACAACAACAACAACAAATAACAACAACAACAAAAACCAACAACACAACAACAAGACCAACAAACAACAACAACAAAATACAACAACAACAACAACAATAAAAAAAACATCAACAACAACTAACAACAAGAACAAGAACAACAATAACAAATAACAACAAAAACAACAACAATAACAACAACACAAACAACAACAACAACAACAAATAACAACAACAACAAAAAATAAAAACAACAATAAACAACAACAACAACAATAAACAATAAAAACGACAACAACAACAACAACAATAACAACACAAACAACAACAACAACAACAAGAAAAAAATAACAAGAACAAGAACAAGAAACAAGCAATAACAACAACAACAATAACAAACAACAACAAAAACAACAATGAACAACAAAAACAACAACAACAACAAACAACAATAACAAAAACAACAATAATAAACAACAAAAACAAAAACAACAACGAAAACAACAACAACAACAACAACAATAACAACAAACAACAACAACAAGCAATAACAAACAACAACAACAACAACAACAACAACAACAACAAAGAACAACAAACAGCAACTACAACAAACAACAAAACAACAACAATAAACAACAACAACAACAACAATAAACAACAGCAACAAGCAACAATTAAAACAACAACAACAACAACAACAAATAACAACAACAACAACATCAAATAAAAACAACAACAACAACAACAATAACAACAAACAACAACAACAAGCAATAACAAACAACAACAACAACAACAACAACACAACAAGAACAACAAGAACAACAAAGAATAACAAACAGCAAGAACAACAACAATAAACAACAACAACAACAACAACAACAATAAACAACAGCAACAAGAAACAATTAAAACAACAACAACAACAACAACAAATAACAACAACAACAAAAACCAACAACACAACAACAAGACCAACAAACAACAACAACAAAATACAACAACAACAACAACAATAAAAAAAACATCAACAACAACTAACAACAAGAACAAGAACAACAATAACAAATAACAACAAAAACAACAACAATAACAACAACACAAACAACAACAACAACAACAAATAACAACAACAACAAAAAATAAAAACAACAACAACAAAAAAAAAAACAACAAGCAATAACAAACAACAACAACAAGAACAACAAGAACAACAACAAACAACAAACAACAACAACAACAACAACAACAAACAACAAACAACAAACAACAAACAACAACAACAACAACAACAAAAACAACAACAAACAACAACAACAACAACTAACACAACAACAACAACAACAACAACAACAACAACAAACAACAAACAACAAACAACAAACAACAACAACAATAACAACAAAAACAACAACAAACAACAACAACAACAAACAACAACAACCATAACAACAACAAAAAACAACAACAACAACAACTAACACAACAACAACAATAACAACAACAGCAGCAACAAACAACAATAATAACAAATAACATCAACAACAAATTAAAACAACAAAAACAAGAACAACAACAAGAAGAACAAGAACAATAACAACTTGAAACAAGAACAACAACAAGAACAACAAAGACAATAAACAACAACAACAACAACAACAACAACAACAACAACAAATAACAACAACAACTACAACAACAAATAACAACAACAACAACAATAAAATCCAACAACAACAACAACAAGACCAACAAACAACAACAACAAGCAATAACAAAATACAACAACAACAACAACAATAACAAAAACATCAACAATAACTAACAACAAGAGCAAGAACAACAAAAACAAAAACAACAACAACTACACCAAACAACAACAAAAAGCAATAACAAAATACAACAACAACAACAACAATAACAAAAACATCAACAACAACTAACAACAAGAACAAGAACAACAATAACAAACACAACAACAACAACACCAAACAACAACAACAACAAACAACAATAACCACAACAACAACAAAAACAAACAACAACAACAATAAACAACAACAACAACAACTACAACAACAACAATAAATAACAAAAACAACAACAACAACAAACAACAACAAAAACAACAACAACAACACAAACAACAACACCAACAACAAGAAATAACAACAACAACAAAAACAACAACAAACAACAACAACAACATCAATAACAACAAACAACAACAAGAACAACAATAAACTACAAACAGAACAACAACAAAAACAAACAAAAACAACAATAAACAACAACAACAACAATAAACAACAAAAACGACAACAACAACAATAACAATAACAACACAACAACAACAACAACAAGAAAAAAATAACAAGAACAAGAACAAGAAACAAGCAATAACAACAACAACAATAACAAACAACAACAAAAACAACAATGAACAACAAAAACAACAACAACAAACAACAATAACAAAAACAACAATAATAAACAACAAAAACAACAACAACAACAACGAAAACAACAACAACAACAACAATTGTTACAAACAACAACAACAAGCAATAACAAACAACAACAACAACAACAACAACAACAATAACAACAACAAAGAACAACAAACAGCAACAACAACAAACAACAAACAACAACAACAACAACAAACAACAACAATAAACAACAAAAACAAAAACAACAATAAACAACAACAACAACAACAACAACAATAAACAACAACAATAACAATAACAACACAAACAACAACAACAACAACAAGAAAAAAATAACAAGAACAAG
>OX359293.1:33650853-33653353 GCA_947179395.2 Pulicaria dysenterica
AACAACAACAACAACAATAACAACAACAAAGAACAACAAACAGCAACAACAACAAACAACAAACAACAACAACAACAACAAACAACAACAATAAACAACAAAAACAAAAACAACAATAAACAACAACAACAACAACAACAATAAACAACAGCAACAAGCAACAATTAAAACAACAACAACAACAACAACAAATAACAAAAACAACAATAAACAACAACAACAACAACAACAACAACAACAATAAACAACAGCAACAAGCAACAATTAAACAACAACAACAACAACAACAAATAACAACAACAACAACATCAAATAAAAACAACAACAACAACAACAATAACAACAAACAACAACAACAAGCAATAACAAACAACAACAACAACACAACAAGAACAACAAGAACAACAAAGAACAAAAAACAGCAAGAACAACAACAATAAACAACAACAACAACAACAACAACAATAAACAACAGCAACAAGAAACAATTAAAACAACAACAACAACAACAACAAATAACAACAACAACAAAAACCAACAACACAACAACAAGACCAACAAACAACAACAACAAAATACAACAACAACAACAACAATAAAAAAAACATCAACAACAACTAACAACAAGAACAAGAACAACAATAACAAATAACAACAAAAACAACAACAATAACAACAACACAAACAACAACAACAACAACAAATAACAACAACAACAAAAAATAAAAACAACAACAACAACAACAATAACAAAAAAAAACAACAAGCAATAACAAACAACAACAACAAGAACAACAAGAACAACATCAAACAACAAACAACAAACAACAACAACAACAACAACAACAACAACAACAATCAACAAACAACAAACAATAACAAACAACAACAACAACAAACAACAACAACAACAACAACAACAACAACAACAACAAACAACAAACAACAAAAACAACAACAACAACAACAATAACAATAAAAACAATAACAACAACAACAAACAACAACAACCATAACAACAACAAAAAAAAACAACAACAACAACTAACACAACAACAACAATAACAACAACAGCAACAACAAACAACAATAATAACAAATAACATCAACAACAAATTAAAACAACAAAAACAAGAACAACAACAAGAAGAACAAGAACAATAACAACTTGAAACAAGAACAACAACAAGAACAACAAAGACAATAAACAACAACAACAACAACAACAACAACAAATAACAACAACAACTACAACAACAAATAACAACAACAACAACAACAAAATCCAACAACAACAACAACAAGACCAACAAACAACAACCACAAGCAATAACAAAATACAACAACAAGAACAACAATAACAAAAACATCAACAATAACTAACAACAAGAACAAGAACAACAAAAACAAAAACAACAACAACAACACCAAACAACAACAAAAAGCAATAACAAAATACAACAACAACAACAATAACAAAAACATCAACAACAACTAACAACAAGAACAAGAACAACAATAACAAACACAACAACAACAACACCAAACAACAACAACAACAAACAACAATAACCACAACAACAACAAAAACAAACAACAACAACAATAAACAACAACAACAACAACTACAACAACAACAATAAATAACAAAAACAACAACAATAACAACAACAACAACAAACAACAACAAAAACAACAACAACAACACAAACAACAACACCAACAACAAGAAATAACAACAACAACAACAACAACAACAAACAACAACAACAACAACATCAATAACAACAAACAACAACAAGAACAACAATAAACTACAAACAGAACAACAACAAAAACAAACAAAAACAACAATAAACAACAACAACAACAATAAACATCAAAAACGACAACAACAACAATAACAATAACAACACAAACAACAACAACAACAACAAGAAAAAAATAACAAGAACAAGAACAAGAAACAAGCAATAACAACAACAACAATAACAAACAACAACAAAAACAACAATGAACAACAAAAACAACAACAACAAACAACAATAACAAAAACAACAATAATAAACAACAAAAACAACAACGAAAACAACAACAACAACAACAACAACAATAACAACAAACAACAACAACAAGCAATAACAAACAACAACAACAACAACAACAACAACAACAACAACAACAACAAAGAACAACAAACAGCAACAACAACAAACAAAAAACAACAACAACAACAACAAACAACAACAATAAACAACAAAAACAAAAACAACAATAAACAACAACAACAACAACAGCAACAACAGCAACAACAATAAACAACAGCAACAAGCAACAATTAAAACAACAACAACAACAACAACAACAACAAATAACAGAAACAACAATAAACAACAACAACAACAAAAACAACAACAATAACAAAAACATCAACAACAACTAACAACAAGAACAAGAACAACAATAACAAACACAACAACAACAACACCAAACAACAACA
>OX359293.1:33673353-33675853 GCA_947179395.2 Pulicaria dysenterica
AACAAGAACAACAAGAAGAAGAACAAGAACAATAACAACATGAAACAAGAACAACAACAAGAACAACAAAGACAATAAACAACAACAACAACAACAACAATCAACAAACACCAAACAACAACAAACAACAACAACAACAACTAACACAACAACAACAACAACAACAACAACAACAAACAACAAACAACAAACAACAAACAACAACAACAATAACAACAAAAACAACAACAAACAACAACAACAACAAACAACAACAACAAGAACAACAACAAAAAACAACAACAACAACAACTAACACAACAACAACAATAACAACAACAGCAGCAACAAACAACAATAATAACAAATAACATCAACAACAAATTAAAACAACAAAAACAAGAACAACAACAAGAAGAACAAGAACAATAACAACTTGAAACAAGAACAACAACAAGAACAACAAAGACAATAATAAACAACAACAACAACAACAACAACAACAACAACAACAACAACAACAAATAACAACAACAACTACAACAACAAATAACAACAACAACAACAACAAAATCCAACAACAACAACAACAAGACCAACAAACAACAACAACAAGCAATAACAAAATACAACAACAACAACAACAATAACAAAAACATCAACAATAACTAACAACAAGAACAAGAACAACAAAAACAAAAACAACAACAACAACACCAAACAACAACAAAAAGCAATAACAAAATACAACAACAATAACAAAAACATCAACAACAACTAACAACAAGAACAAGAACAACAATAACAAACACAACAACAACAACAACAACAATAAACAACAGCAACAAGCAACAATTAAAACAACAACAACAACAACAACAAATAACAGAAACAACAATAAACAACAACAACAACAAAAACAACAACAAACAACAACAAACAACAACAACCATAACAACAACAAAAAAAAACAACAACAACAACTAACACAACAACAACAATAACAACAACAGCAGCAACAAACAACAATAATAACAAATAACATCAACAACAAATTAAAACAACAAAAACAAGAACAACAACAAGAAGAACAAGAACAATAACAACTTGAAACAAGAACAACAACAAGAACAACAAAGACAATAAACAACAACAACAACAACAACAACAACAACAACAACAACAAATAACAACAACAACTACAACAACAAATAACAACAACAACAACAACAAAATCCAACAACAACAACAACAAGACCAACAAACAACAACAACAAGCAATAACAAAATACAACAACAACAACAACAATAACAAAAACATCAACAATAACTAACAACAAGAACAAGAACAACAAAAACAAAAACAACAACAACAACACCAAACAACAACAAAAAGCAATAACAAAATACAACAACAACAACAACAATAACAAAAACATCAACAACAACTAACAACAAGAACAAGAACAACAATAACAAACACAACAACAACAACACCAAACAACAACAACAACAAACAACAATAACCACAACAACAACAAAAACAAACAACAACAACAATAAACAACAACAACAACAACAACAACAACAACAATAAATAACAAAAACAACAACAACAACAAACAACAACAAAAACAACAACAACAACACAAACAACAACACCAACAACAAGAAATAACAACAACAACAAAAACAACAACAAACAACAACAACAACATCAATAACAACAAACAACAACAAGAACAACAATAAACTACAAACAGAACAACAACAAAAACAAACAAAAACAACAATAAACAACAACAACAACAATAAACAACAAAAACGACAACAACAACAATAACAATAACAACACAACAACAACAACAACAAGAAAAAATAACAAGAACAAGAACAAGAAACAAGCAATAACAACAACAACAATAACAAACAACAACAAAAACAACAATGAACAACAAAAACAACAACAACAAACAACAATAACAAAAACAACAATAATAAACAACAAAAACAACAACAACAACAACGAAAACAACAACAACAACAACAACAATTGTTACAAACAACAACAACAAGCAATAACAAACAACAACAACAACAACAACAACAACAACAATAACAACAACAAAGAACAACAAACAGCAACAACAACAAACAACAAACAACAACAACAACAACAAACAACAACAATAAACAACAACAACAACAACAACAACAACAACAATAAACAACAGCAACAAGCAACAATTAAACAACAACAACAACAACAACAAATAACAACAACAACAACATCAAATAAAAATAACAACAACAACAACAATAACAACAAACAACAACAACAAGCAATAACAAACAACAACAACAACACAACAAGAACAACAAGAACAACAAAGAACAACAAACAGCAAGAACAACAACAATAAACAACAACAACAACAACAACAACAACAATAAACAACAGCAACAAGAAACAATTAAAACAACAACAACAACAACAACAAATAACAACAACAACAAAAAC
>OX359293.1:33685853-33688353 GCA_947179395.2 Pulicaria dysenterica
CAAAATACAACAACAACAACAACAATAAAAAAAACATCAACAACAACTAACAACAAGAACAAGAACAACAATAACAAATAACAACAAAAACAACAACAATAACAACAACACAAACAACAACAACAACAACAAATAACAACAACAACAAAAAATAAAAACAACAACAACAACAACAATAACAAAAAAAAACAACAAGCAATAACAAACAACAACAACAAGAACAACAAGAACAACATCAAACAACAAACAACAAACAACAACAACAACAACAACAGCAACAACAACAACAACAACAATCAACAAACAACAAACAACAACAAACAACAACAACAACAACTAACACCACAACAACAACAACAACAACAACAACAACAACAACAAACAACAAACAACAAACAACAACAACAACAACAACAAAAACAACAACAAACTACAACAAACAACAACAACCATAACAACAACAACAAAAAACAACAACAACAACTAACACAACAACAACAATAACAACAACAGCAACAACAAACAACAATAATAACAAATAACATCAACAACAAATTAAAACAACAAAAACAAGAACAACAACAAGAAGAACAAGAACAATAACAACTTGAAACAAGAACAACAACAAGAACAACAAAGACAATAAACAACAACAACAACAACAACAACAACAACAACAAATAACAACAACAACTACAACAACAAATAACAACAACAACAACAACAAAATCCAACAACAACAACAACAAGACCAACAAACAACAACAACAAGCAATAACAAAATACAACAACAACAACAACAATAACAAAAACATCAACAATAACTAACAACAAGAACAAGAACAACAAAAACAAAAACAACAACAACAACACCAAACAACAACAAAAAGCAATAACAAAATACAACAACAATAACAAAAACATCAACAACAACTAACAACAAGAACAAGAACAACAATAACAAACACAACAACAACAACACCAAACAACAACAACAACAAACAACAATAACCACAACAACAACAACAACAACAACAACAACAATAACAACAAACAACAACAACAAGCAATAACAAACAACAACAACAACAACAACAACAACAACAAAGAACAACAAACAGGAACAACAACAAACAAAAAACAACAACAACAACAACAAACAACAACAATAAACAACAAAAACAAAAACAACAATAAACAACAACAACAACAACAACAACAATAAACAACAGCAACAAGCAACAATTAAAACAACAACAACAACAACAACAAATAACAGAAACAACAATAAACAACAACAACAACAAAAACAACAACAAACAACAACAACCATAACAACAAAAAAAAAAAACAACAACAACAACTAACACAACAACAACAATAACAACAACAGCAGCAACAAACAACAATAATAACAAATAACATCAACAACAAATTAAAACAACAAAAACAAGAACAACAACAAGAAGAACAAGAACAATAACAACTTGAAACAAGAACAACAACAAGAACAACAAAGACAATAAACAACAACAACAACAACAACAACAACAACAACAACAACAACAAATAACAACAACAACTACAACAACAAATAACAACAACAACAACAACAAAATCCAACAACAACAACAACAAGACCAACAAACAACAACAACAAGCAATAACAAAATACAACAACAACAACAACAATAACAAAAACATCAACAATAACTAACAACAAGAACAAGAACAACAAAAACAAAAACAACAACAACAACACCAAACAACAACAAAAAGCAATAACAAAATACAACAACAACAACAACAATAACAAAAACATCAACAACAACTAACAACAAGAACAAGAACAACAATAACAAACACAACAACAACAACACCAAACAACAACAACAACAAACAACAATAACCACAACAACAACAAAAACAAACAACAACAACAATAAACAACAACAACAACAACTACAACAACAACAATAAATAACAAAAACAACAACAACAACAAACAACAACAAAAACAACAACAACAACACAAACAACAACACCAACAACAAGAAATAACAACAACAACAAAAACAACAAACAGCAAGAACAACAACAATAAACAACAACAACAACAAACAACAACAAAAACAACAACAACAACACAAACAACAACACCAACAACAAGAAATAACATCAACAACAACAACAACAACAAACAACAACAACAACAACATCAATAACAACAAACAACAACAAGAACAACAATAAACTACAAACAGAACAACAACAAAAACAAACAAAAACAACAATAAACAACAACAACAACAATAAACATCAAAAACGACAACAACAACAATAACAATAACAACACAAACAACAACAACAACAACAAGAAAAAAATAACAAGAACAAGAACAAGAAACAAGCAATAACAACAACAACAATAACAAACAACAACAAAAACAACAATGAACAACAAAAACAACAACAACAAACAACAATAACAAAAACAACA
>OX359293.1:33705853-33708353 GCA_947179395.2 Pulicaria dysenterica
AACAACAATAACAACAACAGCAACAACAAACAACAATAATAACAAATAACATCAACAACAAATTAAAACAACAAAAACAAGAACAACAACAGGAAGAACAAGAACAATAACAACTTGAAACAAGAACAACAACAAGAACAACAAAGACAATAAACAACAACAACAACAACAACAACAACAACAAATAACAACAACAACTACAACAACAAATAACAACAACAACAACAACAAAATCCAACAACAACAACAAGACCAACAAACAACAACAACAAGCAATAACAAAATACAACAACAACAACAACAATAACAAAAACATCAACAATAACTAACAACAAGAACAAGAACAACAAAAACAAAAACAACAACAACAACACCAAACAACAACAAAAAGCAATAACAAAATACAACAACAATAACAAAAACATCAACAACAACTAACAACAAGAACAAGAACAACAATAACAAACACAACAACAACAACACCAAACAACAACAACAACAAACAACAATAACCACAACAACAACAAAAACAAACAACAACAACAATAAACAACAACAACAACAACTACAACAACAACAATAAATAACAAAAACAACAACAACAACAACAACAACAACAACAAACAACAACAAAAACAACAACAACAACACAAACAACAACACCAACAACAAGAAATAACAACAACAACAAACAACAACAACAATAAACAACAACAACAACAACTACAACAACAACAATAAATAACAAAAACAACAACAACAACAACAACAAACAACAAACAACAACAACAACAAACAACAACAATAACAATATAAACAATAACAACAACAACAACAAACAACAACAACAACAAACAACAACAACCATAACAACAACCAAAAAAAAAACAACAACAACTAACACAACAACAACAATAACAACAACAGCAGCAACAAACAACAATAATAACAAATAACATCAACAACAAATTAAAACAACAAAAACAAGAACAACAAGAAGAAGAACAAGAACAATAACAACATGAAACAAGAACAACAACAAGAACAACAAAGACAATAAACAACAACAACAACAACAAAAATCAACAAACACCAAACAACAACAAACAACAACAACAACAACTAACACAACAACAACAACAACAACAACAACAACAACAAACAACAAACAACAACAACAACAAAAACAACAACAACAAACAACAACAACCATAACAACAACAAAAAAAAACAACAACAACAACTAACACAACCACAACAATAACAACAACAGCAGCAACAAACAACAATAATAACAAATAACATCAACAACAAATTAAAACAACAAAAACAAGAACAACAACAAGAAGAACAAGAACAATAACAACTTGAAACAAGAACAACAACAAGAACAACAAAGACAATAAACAACAACAACAACAACAACAACAACAACAAATAACAACAACAACTACAACAACAAATAACAACAACAACAACAACAAAATCCAACAACAACAACAACAAGACCAACAAACAACAACAACAAGCAATAACAAAATACAACAACAAGAACAACAATAACAAAAACATCAACAATAAATAACAACAAGAACAAGAACAACAAAAACAAAAACAACAACAACAACACCAAACAACAACAAAAAGCAATAACAAAATACAACAACAACAACAACAATAACAAAAACATCAACAACAACTAACAACAAGAACAAGAACAACAATAACAAACACAACAACAACAACACCAAACAACAACAACAACAAACAACAATAACCACAACAACAACAAAAACAAACAACAACAACAATAAACAACAACAACAACAACTACAACAACAACAATAAATAACAAAAACAACAACAACAACAACAACAACAACAAACAACAACAAAAATAACAACAACAACACAAACAACAACACCAACAACAAGAAATAACATCAACAACAACAACAACAACAAACAACAACAACAACAACATCAATAACAACAAACAACAACAAGAACAACAATAAACTACAAACAGAACAACAACAAAAACAAACAAAAACAACAATAAACAACAACAACAACAATAAACAACAAAAACGACAACAACAACAATAACAATAACAACACAACAACAACAACAACAAGAAAAAAATAACAAGAACAAGAACAAGAAACAAGCAATAACAACAACAACAATAACAAACAACAACAAAAACAACAATGAACAACAAAAACAACAACAACAAACAACAATAACAAAAACAACAATAATAAACAACAAAAACAACAACAACAACAACGAAAACAACAACAACAACAACAACAATTGTTACAAACAACAACAACAAGCAATAACAAACAACAACAACAACAACAACAACAACAATAACAACAACAAAGAACAACAAACAGCAACAACAACAAACAACAAACAACAACAACAACAACAAACAACAACAATAAACAACAAAAACAAAAACAACAATAAACAACAACAACAACAACA
>OX359293.1:33723353-33733353 GCA_947179395.2 Pulicaria dysenterica
ACAACAACAGGAAGAACAAGAACAATAACAACTTGAAACAAGAACAACAACAAGAACAACAAAGACAATAAACAACAACAACAACAACAACAACAACAACAAATAACAACAACAACTACAACAACAAATAACAACAACAACAACAACAAAATCCAACAACAACAACAAGACCAACAAACAACAACAACAAGCAATAACAAAATACAACAACAACAACAACAATAACAAAAACATCAACAATAACTAACAACAAGAACAAGAACAACAAAAACAAAAACAACAACAACAACACCAAACAACAACAAAAAGCAATAACAAAATACAACAACAACAACAACAATAACAAAAACATCAACAACAACTAACAACAAGAACAAGAACAACAATAACAAACACAACAACAACAACACCAAACAACAACAACAACAAACAACAATAACCACAACAACAACAAAAACAAACAACAACAACAATAAACAACAACAACAACAACTACAACAACAACAATAAATAACAAAAACAACAACAACAACAACAACAACAACAAACAACAACAAAAACAACAACAACAACACAAACAACAACACCAACAACAAGAAATAACAACAACAACAACAACAACAACAAACAACAACAACAACAACATCAATAACAACAAACAACAACAAGAACAACAATAAACTACAAACAGAACAACAACAAAAACAAACAAAAACAACAATAAACAACAACAACAACAATAAACAACAAAAACGACAACAACAACAATAACAATAACAACACAAACAACAACAACAACAACAAGAAAAAAATAACAAGAACAAGAACAAGAAACAAGCAATAACAACAACAACAATAACAAACAACAACAAAAACAACAATGAACAACAAAAACAACAACAACAAACAACAATAACAAAAACAACAATAATAAACAACAAAAACAACAACGAAAACAACAACAACAACAACAACAACAACAATAACAACAAACAACAACAACAAGCAATAACAAACAACAACAACAACAACAACAACAACAACAACAACAACAACAAAGAACAACAAACAGCAACAACAACAAACAACAAACAACAACAACAACAACAAACAACAACAATAAACAACAAAAACAAAAACAACAATAAACAACAACAACAACAACAACAATAAACAACAGCAACAAGCAACAATTAAAACAACAACAACAACAACAACAAATAACAAAAACAACAATAAACAACAACAACAACAAAAACAACAACAAACAACAACAAACAACAACAACCATAACAACAACAAAAAAAAACAACAACAACAACTAACACTACAACAACAATAACAACAACAGCAACAACAAACAACAATAATAACAAATAACATCAACAACAAATTAAAACAACAAAAACAAGAACAACAACAGGAAGAACAAGAACAATAACAACTTGAAACAAGAACAACAACAAGAACAACAAAGACAATAAACAACAACAACAACAACAACAACAACAACAAATAACAACAACAACTACAACAACAAATAACAACAACAACAACAACAAAATCCAACAACAACAACAACAAGACCAACAAACAACAACAACAAGCAATAACAAAATACAACAACAAGAACAACAATAACAAAAACATCAACAATAACTAACAACAAGAACAAGAACAACAAAAACAAAAACAACAACAACAACACCAAACAACAACAAAAAGCAATAACAAAATACAACAACAACAACAACAATAACAAAAACATCAACAACAACTAACAACAAGAACAAGAACAACAATAACAAACACAACAACAACAACACCAAACAACAACAACAACAAACAACAATAACCACAACAACAACAAAAACAAACAACAACAACAATAAACAACAACAACAACAACTACAACAACAACAATAAATAACAAAAACAACAACAACAACAACAGCAACAACAAACAACAACAAAAACAACAACAACAACAAAAACAACAACAACAACAACAAGAAATAACAACAACAACAACAACAACAACAAACAACAACAACAACAACATCAATAACAACAAACAACAACAAGAACAACAATAAACTACAAACAGAACAACAACAAAAACAAACAAAAACAACAATAAACAACAACAACAACAATAAACAACAAAAACGACAACAACAACAATAACAATTACAACACAAACAACAACAACAACAACAAGAAAAAAATAACAAGAACAAGAACAAGAAACAAGCAATAACAACAACAACAATAACAAACAACAACAAAAACAACAATGAACAACAAAAACAACAACAACAAACAACAATAACAAAAACAACAATAATAAACAACAAAAACAACAACGAAAACAACAACAACAACAACAACAACAACAACAACAACAACAAACAACAACAACAAGCAATAACAAACAACAACAACAACAACAACAACAACCACAACAACAAGCAATAAAAAACAACAAACAGCAACAACAACAAACAACAAACAACAACAACAACAACAAACAACAACAATAAACAACAAAAACAAAAACAACAATAAACAACAACAACAACAACAACAATAAACAACAGCAACAAGCAACAATTAAAACAACAACAACAACAACAACAAATAACAAAAACAACAATAAACAACAACAACAACAAAAACAACAACAAACAACAACAAACAACAACAACCATAACAACAACAAAAAAAAACAACAACAACAACTAACACTACAACAACAATAACAACAACAGCAACAACAAACAACAATAATAACAAATAACATCAACAACAAATTAAAACAACAAAAACAAGAACAACAACAGGAAGAACAAGAACAATAACAACTTGAAACAAGAACAACAACAAGAACAACAAAGACAATAAACAACAACAACAACAACAACAACAACAACAAATAACAACAACAACTACAACAACAAATAACAACAACAACAACAACAAAATCCAACAACAACAACAAGACCAACAAACAACAACAACAAGCAATAACAAAATACAACAACAACAACAACAATAACAAAAACATCAACAATAACTAACAACAAGAACAAGAACAACAAAAACAAAAACAACAACAACAACACCAAACAACAACAAAAAGCAATAACAAAATACAACAACAACAACAACAATAACAAAAACATCAACAACAACTAACAACAAGAACAAGAACAACAATAACAAACACAACAACAACAACACCAAACAACAACAACAACAAACAACAATAACCACAACAACAACAAAAACAAACAACAACAACAATAAACAACAACAACAACAACTACAACAACAACAATAAATAACAAAAACAACAACAACAACAACAACAACAACAAACAACAACAAAAACAACAACAACAACACAAACAACAACACCAACAACAAGAAATAACAACAACAACAACAACAACAACAAACAACAACAACAACAACATCAATAACAACAAACAACAACAAGAACAACAATAAACTACAAACAGAACAACAACAAAAACAAACAAAAACAACAATAAACAACAACAACAACAATAAACAACAAAAACGACAACAACAACAATAACAATAACAATAACAACACAAACAACAACAACAACAACAAGAAAAAAATAACAAGAACAAGAACAAGAAACAAGCAATAACAACAACAACAATAACAAACAACAACAAAAACAACAATGAACAACAAAAACAACAACAACAAACAACAACAACAAAAACAACAATAATAAACAACAAAAACAACAACGAAAACAACAACAACAACAACAACAACAACAATAACAACAAACAACAACAACAAGCAATAACAAACAACAACAACAACAACAACAACAACAACAACAACAACAACAAAGAACAACAAACAACAACAACAACAAACAACAAACAACAACAACAACAACAAACAACAACAACAAACAACAAAAACAAAAACAACAATAAACAACAACAACAACAACAACAATAAACAACAGCAACAAGCAACAATTAAAACAACAACAACAACAACAACAAATAACAAAAACAACAATAAACAACAACAACAACAAAAACAACAACAAACAACAACAAACAACAACAACCATAACAACAACAAAAAAAAACAACAACAACAACTAACACTACAACAACAATAACAACAACAGCAACAACAAACAACAATAATAACAAATAACATCAACAACAAATTAAAACAACAAAAACAAGAACAACAACAGGAAGAACAAGAACAATAACAACTTGAAACAAGAACAACAACAAGAACAACAAAGACAATAAACAACAACAACAACAACAACAACAACAACAAATAACAACAACAACTACAACAACAAATAACAACAACAACAACAACAAAATCCAACAACAACAACAACAAGACCAACAAACAACAACAACAAGCAATAACAAAATACAACAACAAGAACAACAATAACAAAAACATCAACAATAACTAACAACAAGAACAAGAACAACAAAAACAAAAACAACAACAACAACACCAAACAACAACAAAAAGCAATAACAAAATACAACAACAACAACAACAATAACAAAAACATCAACAACAACTAACAACAAGAACAAGAACAACAATAACAAACACAACAACAACAACACCAAACAACAACAACAACAAACAACAATAACCACAACAACAACAAAAACAAACAACAACAACAATAAACAACAACAACAACAACTACAACAACAACAATAAATAACAAAAACAACAACAACAACAACAACAACAACAAACAACAACAAAAACAACAACAACAACACAAACAACAACAACAACAACAAGCAATAACAATAACAACAACAACAACAACAAACAACAACAACAACAACATCAATAACAACAAACAACAACAAGAACAACAATAAACTACAAACAGAACAACAACAAAAACAAACAAAAACAACAATAAACAACAACAACAACAATAAACAACAAAAACGACAACAACAACAATAACAATAACAATAACAACACAAACAACAACAACAACAACAAGAAAAAAATAACAAGAACAAGAACAAGAAACAAGCAATAACAACAACAACAATAACAAACAACAACAAAAACAACAATGAACAACAAAAACAACAACAACAAACAACAATAACAAAAACAACAATAATAAACAACAAAAACAACAACGAACAACAACAACAACAACAACAAACTACAACAACAACAACAACAACAACAAACAACAACAACAAGCAATAAGAAACAACAACAATAACAACAACCATGACAACAACAATGACAAACAACAACAACAACAAAGAACAACAAACATCAACAACAAAAAATAACAAGAACAACAACAACAACAACAAACAACAACAATAAACAACAAAAACAAAAACAACAATAAACAACAACAACAACAACAACAATAAACAACAGCAACAAGCAACAATTAAAACAACAACAACAACAACAACAAATAACAAAAACAACAATAAACAACAACAACAACAAAAACAACAACAAACAACAACAAACAACAACAACCATAACAACAACAAAAAAAAACAACAACAACAACTAACACTACAACAACAATAACAACAACAGCAACAACAAACAACAATAATAACAAATAACATCAACAACAAATTAAAACAACAAAAACAAGAACAACAACAGGAAGAACAAGAACAATAACAACTTGAAACAAGAACAACAACAAGAACAACAAAGACAATAAACAACAACAACAACAACAACAACAACAACAAATAACAACAACAACTACAACAACAAATAACAACAACAACAACAACAAAATCCAACAACAACAACAAGACCAACAAACAACAACAACAAGCAATAACAAAATACAACAACAACAACAACAATAACAAAAACATCAACAATAACTAACAACAAGAACAAGAACAACAAAAACAAAAACAACAACAACAACACCAAACAACAACAAAAAGCAATAACAAAATACAACAACAACAACAACAATAACAAAAACATCAACAACAACTAACAACAAGAACAAGAACAACAATAACAAACACAACAACAACAACACCAAACAACAACAACAACAAACAACAATAACCACAACAACAACAAAAACAAACAACAACAACAATAAACAACAACAACAACAACTACAACAACAACAATAAATAACAAAAACAACAACAACAACAACAACAACAACAAACAACAACAAAAACAACAACAACAACACAAACAACAACACCAACAACAAGAAATAACAACAACAACAACAACAACAACAAACAACAACAACAACAACATCAATAACAACAAACAACAACAAGAACAACAATAAACTACAAACAGAACAACAACAAAAACAAACAAAAACAACAATAAACAACAACAACAACAATAAACAACAAAAACGACAACAACAACAATAACAATAACAACACAAACAACAACAACAACAACAAGAAAAAAATAACAAGAACAAGAACAAGAAACAAGCAATAACAACAACAACAATAACAAACAACAACAAAAACAACAATGAACAACAAAAACAACAACAACAAACAACAATAACAAAAACAACAATAATAAACAACAAAAACAACAACGAAAACAACAACAACAACAACAACAACAACAATAACAACAAACAACAACAACAAGCAATAACAAACAACAACAACAACAACAACAACAACAACAACAACAACAACAACAACAAAGAACAACAAACAGCAACAACAACAAACAACAAACAACAACAACAACAACAAACAACAACAATAAACAACAAAAACAAAAACAACAATAAACAACAACAACAACAACAACAATAAACAACAGCAACAAGCAACAATTAAAACAACAACAACAACAACAACAAATAACAAAAACAACAATAAACAACAACAACAACAAAAACAACAACAAACAACAACAAACAACAACAACCATAACAACAACAAAAAAAAACAACAACAACAACTAACACTACAACAACAATAACAACAACAGCAACAACAAACAACAATAATAACAAATAACATCAACAACAAATTAAAACAACAAAAACAAGAACAACAACAGGAAGAACAAGAACAATAACAACTTGAAACAAGAACAACAACAAGAACAACAAAGACAATAAACAACAACAACAACAACAACAACAACAACAAATAACAACAACAACTACAACAACAAATAACAACAACAACAACAACAAAATCCAACAACAACAACAACAAGACCAACAAACAACAACAACAAGCAATAACAAAATACAACAACAAGAACAACAATAACAAAAACATCAACAATAACTAACAACAAGAACAAGAACAACAAAAACAAAAACAACAACAACAACACCAAACAACAACAAAAAGCAATAACAAAATACAACAACAACAACAACAATAACAAAAACATCAACAACAACTAACAACAAGAACAAGAACAACAATAACAAACACAACAACAACAACACCAAACAACAACAACAACAAACAACAATAACCACAACAACAACAAAAACAAACAACAACAACAATAAACAACAACAACAACAACTACAACAACAACAATAAATAACAAAAACAACAACAACAACAACAACAACAACAAACAACAACAAAAACAACAACAACAACACAAACAACAACACCAACAACAAGAAATAACAACAACAACAACAACAACAACAAACAACAACAACAACAACATCAATAACAACAAACAACAACAAGAACAACAATAAACTACAAACAGAACAACAACAAAAACAAACAAAAACAACAATAAACAACAACAACAACAATAAACAACAAAAACGACAACAACAACAATAACAATAACAACACAAACAACAACAACAACAACAAGAAAAAAATAACAAGAACAAGAACAAGAAACAAGCAATAACAACAACAACAATAACAAACAACAACAAAAACAACAATGAACAACAAAAACAACAACAACAAACAACAATAACAAAAACAACAATAATAAACAACAAAAACAACAACGAAAACAACAACAACAACAACAACAACAACAATAACAACAAACAACAACAACAAGCAATAACAAACAACAACAACAACAACAACAACAACAACAACAACAACAACAACAACAAAGAACAACAAACAACAACAACAACAAACAACAAACAACAACAACAACAACAAACAACAACAATAAACAACAAAAACAAAAACAACAATAAACAACAACAACAACAACAACAATAAACAACAGCAACAAGCAACAATTAAAACAACAACAACAACAACAACAAATAACAAAAACAACAATAAACAACAACAACAACAAAAACAACAACAAACAACAACAAACAACAACAACCATAACAACAACAAAAAAAAACAACAACAACAACTAACACTACAACAACAACAACAACAACAACAACAACAACAACAACAACAATAACAAATAACATCAACAACAAATTAAAACAACAAAAACAAGAACAACAACAGGAAGAACAAGAACAATAACAACTTGAAACAAGAACAACAACAAGAACAACAAAGACAATAAACAACAACAACAACAACAACAACAACAACAAATAACAACAAACAACAACAAATAACAACAACAACACCACCACCACAAACAACAATAAGAACAACAAACAACAACAACAAGCAATAACAAAATACAACAACAACAACAACAATAACAAAAACATCAACAATAACTAACAACAAGAACAAGAACAACAAAAACAAAAACAACAACAACAACACCAAACAACAACAAAAAGCAATAACAAAATACAACAACAACAACAACAATAACAAAAACATCAACAACAACTAACAACAAGAACAAGAACAACAATAACAAACACAACAACAACAACACCAAACAACAACAACAACAAACAACAATAACCACAACAACAACAAAAACAAACAACAACAACAATAAACAACAACAACAACAACTACAACAACAACAATAAATAACAAAAACAACAACAACAACAACAACAACAACAAACAACAACAAAAACAACAACAACAACACAAACAACAACACCAACAACAAGAAATAACAACAACAACAACAACAACAACAAACAACAACAACAACAACATCAATAACAACAAACAACAACAAGAACAACAATAAACTACAAACAGAACAACAACAAAAACAAACAAAAACAACAATAAACAACAACAACAACAATAAACAACAAAAACGACAACAACAACAATAACAATAACAACACAAACAACAACAACAACAACAAGAAAAAAATAACAAGAACAAGAACAAGAAACAAGCAATAACAACAACAACAATAACAAACAACAACAAAAACAACAATGAACAACAAAAACAACAACAACAAACAACAATAACAAAAACAACAATAATAAACAACAAAAACAACAACAAAAACAACAACAACAACAACAACAACAACAATAACAACAAACAACAACAACAAGCAATAACAAACAACAACAACAACAACAACAACAACAACAACAACAACAACAACAACAACAAAGAACAACAAACAGCAACAACAACAAACAACAAACAACAACAACAACAACAAACAACAACAAAAAACAACAACAACAAAAACAACAATAAACAACAACAACAACAACAACAATAAACAACAGCAACAAGCAACAATTAAAACAACAACAACAACAACAACAAATAACAAAAACAACAATAAACAACAACAACAACAAAAACAACAACAAACAACAACAAACAACAACAACCATAACAACAACAAAAAAAAACAACAACAACAACTAACACTACAACAACAATAACAACAACAGCAACAACAAACAACAATAATAACAAATAACATCAACAACAAATTAAAACAACAAAAACAAGAACAACAACAGGAAGAACAAGAACAATAACAACTTGAAACAAGAA
>OX359293.1:33738353-33745853 GCA_947179395.2 Pulicaria dysenterica
ACGACAACAACAACAATAACAATAACAACACAAACAACAACAACAACAACAAGAAAAAAATAACAAGAACAAGAACAAGAAACAAGCAATAACAACAACAACAATAACAAACAACAACAAAAACAACAATGAACAACAAAAACAACAACAACAAACAACAATAACAAAAACAACAATAATAAACAACAAAAACAACAACGAAAACAACAACAACAACAACAACAACAACAACAACAACAAACAACAACAACAAGCAATAACAAACAACAACAACAACAACAACAACAACAACAACAACAACAACAACAACAAACTACAACAAACAGCAACAACAACAAACAACAAACAACAACAACAACAACAAACAACAACAATAAACAACAAAAACAAAAACAACAATAAACAACAACAACAACAACAACAATAAACAACAGCAACAAGCAACAATTAAAACAACAACAACAACAACAACAAATAACAAAAACAACAATAAACAACAACAACAACAAAAACAACAACAAACAACAACAAACAACAACAACCATAACAACAACAAAAAAAAACAACAACAACAACTAACACTACAACAACAATAACAACAACAGCAACAACAAACAACAATAATAACAAATAACATCAACAACAAATTAAAACAACAAAAACAAGAACAACAACAGGAAGAACAAGAACAATAACAACTTGAAACAAGAACAACAACAAGAACAACAAAGACAATAAACAACAACAACAACAACAACAACAACAACAAATAACAACAACAACTACAACAACAAATAACAACAACAACAACAACAAAATCCAACAACAACAACAAGACCAACAAACAACAACAACAAGCAATAACAAAATACAACAACAACAACAACAATAACAAAAACATCAACAATAACTAACAACAAGAACAAGAACAACAAAAACAAAAACAACAACAACAACACCAAACAACAACAAAAAGCAATAACAAAATACAACAACAACAACAACAATAACAAAAACATCAACAACAACTAACAACAAGAACAAGAACAACAATAACAAACACAACAACAACAACACCAAACAACAACAACAACAAACAACAATAACCACAACAACAACAAAAACAAACAACAACAACAATAAACAACAACAACAACAACTACAACAACAACAATAAATAACAAAAACAACAACAACAACAACAACAACAACAAACAACAACAAAAACAACAACAACAACACAAACAACAACACCAACAACAAGAAATAACATCAACAACAACAACAACAACAAACAACAACAACAACAACATCAATAACAACAAACAACAACAAGAACAACAATAAACTACAAACAGAACAACAACAAAAACAAACAAAAACAACAATAAACAACAACAACAACAATAAACAACAAAAACGACAACAACAACAATAACAATAACAACACAAACAACAACAACAACAACAAGAAAAAAATAACAAGAACAAGAACAAGAAACAAGCAATAACAACAACAACAATAACAAACAACAACAAAAACAACAATGAACAACAAAAACAACAACAACAAACAACAATAACAAAAACAACAATAATAAACAACAAAAACAACAACGAAAACAACAACAACAACAACAACAACAACAATAACAACAAACAACAACAACAAGCAATAACAAACAACAACAACAACAACAACAACAACAACAACAACAACAACAACAACAAAGAACAACAAACAACAACAACAACAAACAACAAACAACAACAACAACAACAAACAACAACAATAAACAACAAAAACAAAAACAACAATAAACAACAACAACAACAACAACAATAAACAACAGCAACAAGCAACAATTAAAACAACAACAACAACAACAACAAATAACAAAAACAACAATAAACAACAACAACAACAAAAACAACAACAAACAACAACAAACAACAACAACCATAACAACAACAAAAAAAAACAACAACAACAACTAACACTACAACAACAATAACAACAACAGCAACAACAAACAACAATAATAACAAATAACATCAACAACAAATTAAAACAACAAAAACAAGAACAACAACAGGAAGAACAAGAACAATAACAACTTGAAACAAGAACAACAACAAGAACAACAAAGACAATAAACAACAACAACAACAACAACAACAACAACAAATAACAACAACAACTACAACAACAAATAACAACAACAACAACAACAAAATCCAACAACAACAACAAGACCAACAAACAACAACAACAAGCAATAACAAAATACAACAACAACAACAACAATAACAAAAACATCAACAATAACTAACAACAAGAACAAGAACAACAAAAACAAAAACAACAACAACAACACCAAACAACAACAAAAAGCAATAACAAAATACAACAACAACAACAACAATAACAAAAACATCAACAACAACTAACAACAAGAACAAGAACAACAATAACAAACACAACAACAACAACACCAAACAACAACAACAACAAACAACAATAACCACAACAACAACAAAAACAAACAACAACAACAATAAACAACAACAACAACAACTACAACAACAACAATAAATAACAAAAACAACAACAACAACAACAACAACAACAAACAACAACAAAAACAACAACAACAACACAAACAACAACACCAACAACAAGAAATAACATCAACAACAACAACAACAACAAACAACAACAACAACAACATCAATAACAACAAACAACAACAAGAACAACAATAAACTACAAACAGAACAACAACAAAAACAAACAAAAACAACAATAAACAACAACAACAACAATAAACAACAAAAACGACAACAACAACAATAACAATAACAACACAAACAACAACAACAACAACAAGAAAAAAATAACAAGAACAAGAACAAGAAACAAGCAATAACAACAACAACAATAACAAACAACAACAAAAACAACAATGAACAACAAAAACAACAACAACAAACAACAATAACAAAAACAACAATAATAAACAACAAAAACAACAACGAAAACAACAACAACAACAACAACAACAATAAGAACAACAAACAACAACAACAAGCAATAACAAACAACAACAACAACAACAACAACAACAACAACAACAACAACAACAACAACAAAGAACAACAAACAGCAACAACAACAAACAACAAACAACAACAACAACAACAAACAACAACAATAAACAACAAAAACAAAAACAACAATAAACAACAACAACAACAACAACAATAAACAACAGCAACAAGCAACAATTAAAACAACAACAACAACAACAACAAATAACAAAAACAACAATAAACAACAACAACAACAAAAACAACAACAAACAACAACAAACAACAACAACCATAACAACAACAAAAAAAAACAACAACAACAACTAACACTACAACAACAATAACAACAACAGCAACAACAAACAACAATAATAACAAATAACATCAACAACAAATTAAAACAACAAAAACAAGAACAACAACAGGAAGAACAAGAACAATAACAACTTGAAACAAGAACAACAACAAGAACAACAAAGACAATAAACAACAACAACAACAACAACAACAACAACAAATAACAACAACAACTACAACAACAAATAACAACAACAACAACAACAAAATCCAACAACAACAACAAGACCAACAAACAACAACAACAAGCAATAACAAAATACAACAACAACAACAACAATAACAAAAACATCAACAATAACTAACAACAAGAACAAGAACAACAAAAACAAAAACAACAACAACAACACCAAACAACAACAAAAAGCAATAACAAAATACAACAACAACAACAACAATAACAAAAACATCAACAACAACTAACAACAAGAACAAGAACAACAATAACAAACACAACAACAACAACACCAAACAACAACAACAACAAACAACAATAACCACAACAACAACAAAAACAAACAACAACAACAATAAACAACAACAACAACAACAACAACAACAACAATAAATAACAAAAACAACAACAACAACAACAACAACAACAAACAACAACAAAAACAACAACAACAACACAAACAACAACAACAACAACAAGAAATAACAACAACAACAACAACAACAACAAACAACAACAACAACAACATCAATAACAACAAACAACAACAAGAACAACAATAAACTACAAACAGAACAACAACAAAAACAAACAAAAACAACAATAAACAACAACAACAACAATAAACAACAAAAACGACAACAACAACAATAACAATAACAACACAAACAACAACAACAACAACAACAAGAAAAAAATAACAAGAACAAGAACAAGAAACAAGCAATAACAACAACAACAATAACAAACAACAACAAAAACAACAATGAACAACAAAAACAAAAACAACAAACAACAACAACAACAACAACATCCATTAACAACAACAACAACAGCAACAACGAACAACAACAACAACAACAACAAACTACAACAACAATAACAACAAACAACAACAACAAGCAATAAGAAACAACAACAATAACAACAACCATGACAACAACAATGACAAACAACAACAACAACAAAGAACAACAAACAGCAACAACAACAAACAACAAACAACAACAACAACAACAAACAACAACAATAAACAACAAAAACAAAAACAACAATAAACAACAACAACAACAACAACAATAAACAACAGCAACAAGCAACAATTAAAACAACAACAACAACAACAACAAACAACAAAAACAACAATAAACAACAACAACAACAAAAACAACAACAAACAACAACAAACAACAACAACCATAACAACAACAAAAAAAAACAACAACAACAACTAACACTACAACAACAATAACAACAACAGCAACAACAAACAACAATAATAACAAATAACATCAACAACAAATTAAAACAACAAAAACAAGAACAACAACAGGAAGAACAAGAACAATAACAACTTGAAACAAGAACAACAACAAGAACAACAAAGACAATAAACAACAACAACAACAACAACAACAACAACAAATAACAACAACAACTACAACAACAAATAACAACAACAACAACAACAAAATCCAACAACAACAACAAGACCAACAAACAACAACAACAAGCAATAACAAAATACAACAACAACAACAAACAACAACAACAACAAACAACAACAACCATAACAACAACCAAAAAAAAAACAACAACAACTAACACAACAACAACAATAACAACAACAGCAGCAACAAACAACAATAATAACAAATAACATCAACAACAAATTAAAACAACAAAAACAAGAACAACAAGAAGAAGAACAAGAACAATAACAACATGAAACAAGAACAACAACAAGAACAACAAAAAAAATAAACAACAACAACAACAACAAAAAACAACAAACAACAACAACAAACAACAACAACAACAACTACAACAACAACAACAACAACAACAACAATAACAACAACAAGAACAACAAAAAACAACAAACAACAACAACCATAACAACAACAAAAAAAAACAACAACAACAACTAACACAACAACAACAATAACAACAACAGCAGCAACAAACAACAATAATAACAAATAACATCAACAACAAATTAAAACAACAAAAACAAGAACAACAACAAGAAGAACAAGAACAATAACAACTTGAAACAAGAACAACAACAAGAACAACAAAGACAATAAACAACAACAACAACAACAACAACAACAAATAACAACAACAACTACAACAACAAATAACAACAACAACAACAACAAAATCCAACAACAACAACAACAAGACCAACAAACAACAACAACAAGCAATAACAAAATACAACAACAAGAACAACAATAACAAAAACATCAACAATAACTAACAACAAGAACAAGAACAACAAAAACAAAAACAACAACAACAACACCAAACAACAACAAAAAGCAATAACAAAATACAACAACAACAACAACAATAACAAAAACATCAACAACAACTAACAACAAGAACAAGAACAACAATAACAAACACAACAACAACAACACCAAACAACAACAACAACAAACAACAATAACCACAACAACAACAAAAACAAACAACAACAACAATAAACAACAACAACAACAACTACAACAACAACAATAAATAACAAAAACAACAACAACAACAACAACAACAACAAACAACAACAAAAACAACAACAACAACACAAACAACAACACCAACAACAAGAAATAACATCAACAACAACAACAACAACAAACAACAACAACAACAACATCAATAACAACAAACAACAACAAGAACAACAATAAACTACAAACAGAACAACAACAAAAACAAACAAAAACAACAATAAACAACAACAACAACAATAAACAACAAAAACGACAACAACAACAATAACAATAACAACACAAACAACAACAACAACAACAAGAAAAAAATAACAAGAACAAGAACAAGAAACAAGCAATAACAACAACAACAATAACAAACAACAACAAAAACAACAATGAACAACAAAAACAACAACAACAAACAACAATAACAAAAACAACAATAATAAACAACAAAAACAACAACGAAAACAACAACAACAACAACAACAACAACAATAACAACAAACAACAACAACAAGCAATAACAAACAACAACAACAACAACAACAACAACAACAACAACAACAACAACAACAAAGAACAACAAACAGCAACAACAACAAACAACAAACAACAACAACAACAACAAACAACAACAATAAACAACAAAAACAAAAACAACAATAAACAACAACAACAACAACAACAATAAACAACAGCAACAAGCAACAATTAAAACAACAACAACAACAACAACAAATAACAAAAACAACAATAAACAACAACAACAACAAAAACAACAACAAACAACAACAAACAACAACAACCATAACAACAACAAAAAAAAACAACAACAACAACTAACACTACAACAACAATAACAACAACAGCAACAACAAACAACAATAATAACAAATAACATCAACAACAAATTAAAACAACAAAAACAAGAACAACAACAGGAAGAACAAGAACAATAACAACTTGAAACAAGAACAACAACAAGAACAACAAAGACAATAAACAACAACAACAACAACAACAACAACAACAAATAACAACAACAACTACAACAACAAATAACAACAACAACAACAACAAAATCCAACAACAACAACAAGACCAACAAACAACAACAACAAGCAATAACAAAATACAACAACAACAACAACAATAACAAAAACATCAACAATAACTAACAACAAGAACAAGAACAACAAAAACAAAAACAACAACAACAACAACAAACAACAACAACAAGCAATAACAAAATACAACAACAACAACAACAATAACAAAAACATCAACAACAACTAACAACAAGAACAAGAACAACAATAACAAACACAACAACAACAACACCAAACAACAACAACAACAAACAACAAT
>OX359293.1:33758353-33760853 GCA_947179395.2 Pulicaria dysenterica
CAAGAACAACAACAAGAACAACAAAGACAATAAACAACAACAACAACAACAACAACAACAACAACAAATAACAACAACAACTACAACAACAAATAACAACAACAACAACAAAATCCAACAACAACAACAACAAGACCAACAAACAACAACAACAAGCAATAACAAAATACAACAACAACAACAACAATAACAAAAACATCAACAATAACTAACAACAAGAACAAGAACAACAAAAACAAAAACAACAACAACAACACCAAACAACAACAAAAAGCAATAACAAAATACAACAACAATAACAAAAACATCAACAACAACTAACAACAAGAACAAGAACAACAATAACAAACACAACAACAACAACACCAAACAACAACAACAACAAACAACAATAACCACAACAACAACAAAAATAACAACAACAGCAGCAACAAACAACAATAATAACAAATAACATCAACAACAAATTAAAACAACAAAAACAAGAACAACAACAAGAAGAACAAGAACAATAACAACTTGAAACAAGAACAACAACAAGAACAACAAAGACAATAAACAACAACAACAACAACAACAACAACAACAACAAATAACAACAACAACTACAACAACAAATAACAACAACAACAACAACAAAATCCAACAACAACAACAACAAGACCAACAAACAACAACAACAAGCAATAACAAAATACAACAACAAGAACAACAATAACAAAAACATCAACAATAACTAACAACAAGAACAAGAACAACAAAAACAAAAACAACAACAACAACACCAAACAACAACAAAAAGCAATAACAAAATACAACAACAACAACAACAATAACAAAAACATCAACAACAACTAACAACAAGAACAAGAACAACAATAACAAACACAACAACAACAACACCAAACAACAACAACAACAAACAACAATAACAACAACAACAACAAAAACAAACAACAACAACAATAAACAACAACAACAACAACTACAACAACAACAATAAATAACAAAAACAACAACAACAACAACAACAACAACAAACAACAACAAAAACAACAACAACAACACAAACAACAACAACAACAACAAGAAATAACAACAACAACAACAACAACAACAAACAACAACAACAACAACAACAATAACAACAAACAACAACAAGAACAACAATAAACTACAAACAGAAAAACAACAAAAACAAACAAAAACAACAATAAACAACAACAACAACAATAAACAACAAAAACGACAACAACAACAATAACAATAACAACACAAACAACAACAACAACAACAAGAAAAAAATAACAAGAACAAGAACAAGAAACAAGCAATAACAACAACAACAATAACAAACAACAACAAAAACAACAATGAACAACAAAAACAACAACAACAAACAACAATAACAAAAACAACAATAATAAACAACAAAAACAACAACGAAAACAACAACAACAACAACAACAACAATAACAACAAACAACAACAACAAGCAATAACAAACAACAACAACAACAACAACAACAACAACAACAACAAAGAACAACAAACAGCAACAACAACAAACAACAAACAACAACAACAACAACAAACAACAACAATAAACAACAAAAACAAAAACAACAATAAACAACAACAACAACAACAACAATAAACAACAGCAACAAGCAACAATTAAAACAACAACAACAACAACAACAAATAACAAAAAAAACAATAAACAACAACAACAACAAAAACAAAAACAAACAACAACAAACAACAACAACCATAACAACAACAAAAAAAAACAACAACAACAACTAACACTACAACAACAATAACAACAACAGCAACAACAAACAACAATAATAACAAATAACATCAACAACAAATTAAAACAACAAAAACAAGAACAACAACAGGAAGAACAAGAACAATAACAACTTGAAACAAGAACAACAACAATAACAACAAAGACAATAAACAACAACAACAACAACAACAACAACAACAAATAACAACAACAACAACAACAACAAATAACAACAACAACTACAACAACAAATAACAACAACAACAACAACAAAATCCAACAACAACAACAACAAGACCAACAAACAACAACAACAAGCAATAACAAAATACAACAACAACAACAACAATAACAAAAACATCAACAATAACTAACAACAAGAACAAGAACAACAAAAACAAAAACAACAACAACAACACCAAACAACAACAAAAAGCAATAACAAAATACAACAACAATAACAAAAACATCAACAACAACTAACAACAAGAACAAGAACAACAATAACAAACACAACAACAACAACACCAAACAACAACAACAACAAACAACAATAACCACAACAACAACAACAACAAACAACAACAACAATAAACAACAACAACAACAACTACAACAACAACAATAAATACCAAAAACAACAACAACAACAACAACAAGCAATAACAAAATACAACAACAACAACAACAATAACAAAAACA
>OX359293.1:33885853-33890853 GCA_947179395.2 Pulicaria dysenterica
TGTTGTTTTTGTTGTTCATTGTTGTTGTTGTTTTTGTTTGTTGTTGTTGTTTGTAGCTTGTTGTTGTTGTTTCTTGTTCTTGTTGTTGTTGTTTTTTTAGTGTTCTTGTTGTTGTTGTGGTTGTTGTATGTGTTGTTATTGTTGTTTATTGTCGTTTTTGTTGTTGTTGTTATTTGTTATTGTTGTTCTTGTTCTTGTTGTTAGTTGTTGTTGATGTTTTTGTTATTGTTGTTGTTGTTGTTGTATTTTGTTATTGCTTGATGTTGTTGTTTGTTGGTCTTGTTGTTGTTGTTGTTGGATTTTGTTGTTGTTGTTGTTGTTATTTGTTGTTGTTGTTGTTGTTGTTTATTGATGTTGTTGTTGTTTTTGTTGTTCTTGTTTCAAGTTGTTATTGTTCTTGTTCTTCTGGTTATTGTTCTTGTTTTTGTTGTTTTAATTTGTTGATGTTATTTGTTATTATTGTTGTTTGTTGTTGCTGTTGTTGTTCTTGTTGTTGTCGTTGTTATTTGTTGTTATTTGTTTGTTGTTTTTGTTGTTTATTGTTTTGTTGTTGTTGTTGGTTATTGTTGTTGTTGTTATTGTTGTTTTTGGTGTTTATTGTTCTTGTTGTTGTGGTGGTTGTTGTTCTTCTTTCAACTTGTTGTTGTTCTTCTTCTTCTTGTTCTTGTTCATGTTTTTGTTGTTTTGATTGTTGATGTTGTTATTATTTGTTATTATTGTTGTTTGTTGTTGTTGTTGTTGTTGTTGTTTATTGTTGTTTGTTGTTGTTGTTTTTGTTCTTGTTCTTGTTCTTGTTCTTGTTGTTTTGATTGTTGTTGTTGTTGTCGTTTGTTATTGTTGTTGTTGTTGTTGTTGTTGTTGTTGTTGTTGTTTGTTATGGTTGTTGTTGTTTGTTGTTGTTGTTGTTGTTGTTGCTGTTGTTTGTTGTTTGTTGATTGTTGTTGTTGTTGTTGTTGTTGTTTGTTGTTTGTTGTTCTTGTTGTTCTTGTTGTTGTTGTTTGTTATTGCTTGTTGTTTTTTTTATTTATTGTTGTTGTTGTTGTTGTTTTTATTTTTTGTTGTTGTTGTTATTTGTTGTTGTTGTTGTTGTTTGTGTTGTTGTTATTGTTGTTGTTGTTGTTATTTGTTATTGTAGTTCTTGTTCTTGTTGTTAGTAGTTGATGTTTTTTTTATTGTTGTTGTTGTTGTTGTTGTATTTTGTTATTGCTTGTTGTTGTTGTTTGTTGGTCTTGTTGTTGTTGTTGTTGGTTTTTGTTGTTGTTGTTATTTGTTGTTGTTGTTGTTGTTTTAATTGTTTCTTGTTGCTGTTGTTTATTGTTGTTGTTGTTGTTGTTGTTTATTGTTGTTGTTCTTGTTGTTTGTTGTTCTTTGTTGTTCTTGTTGTTCTTGTTGTGTTGTTGTTGTTGTTGTTGTTGTTGTTTGTTATTGCTTGTTGTTGTTGTTTGTGGTTATTGTTGTTGTTGTTGTTGTTTTTATTTGATGTTGTTGTTGTTGATCACATGTTGTTGTTGTTTTTGTTGTTTATTATTGTTGTTTTTGTTATTGTTGTTTGTTGTTATTGTTGTTTTTGTTGATGTTTGTTGTTGTTGTTGTTTGTTATTGCTTGTTGTTGTTGTTTCTTGTTCTTGTTGTTATTTTTTTCTTGTTGTTGTTGTTGTTTGTGTTGTTATTGTGGTTGTTGTTGCTGTCGTTTTTGTTGTTTATTATTGTTGTTGTAGTTGTTGTAGTTGTTGTTATTGTTGTTTTTGTTTGTTTTTGTTGTTGTTCTGTTTGTTGTTGTTTATTGTTGTTGTTGTTGTTGTTGTTGTTGTTATTTGTTGTTGTTGGTGTTGTTGTTTGTGTTGTTGTTGTTGATTGTTGTCGTTGTTGTTGTTGTTGTTGTTGTTGTTTTTGTTATTTATTGTTGTTGTTGTTGTTATTTTTTATTGTTGTTGTTGTTTGTTTTTGTTGTTGTTGGGTTGTTGTTTGTTGCTGTTGTTGTTGTTGTTGTTGTTGTTGTTGTTGTTGTTGTTGTTGTTGTTGTTGTTAAGTGTTGTTGTTGTTGTTGTTGTTGTTGTTGTTGTTGTTTTTGTTGTTTATTGTTGTTGTTGATGTTGTTGTGGTTGTTGTATATTGTTGTTGTAGTTTTTGTTGTTTTTGTTGTTTATTGTTGTTGTTTGTTGTTGTTTTTGTTGTTTGTTGTTTGTTGTTTGTTGTTTGTTGTTTGTTGTTTGTTGTTGTTCTTTGTTAACACTTTGATGTTCTTGTTATTTTTGTTGTTGTTGTTGTTTGTTATTGCTTGTTGTTTTTGTTTGTTTTTATTGTTGTTGTTGTTGTTGATGTTTTATGTTGTTGTTGTTGTGTTGTTGTTTTTATTGTTTTCGTTGTTGTTGTTGTTTTTGTTGTTTATTATTGTTGTTTTTGTTATTCTTGTTTATTGTTGTTGTTGTTTTTGTTGTTCATTGTTGTTGTTGTTTTTGTTTGTTGTTGTTGTTTGTAGCTTGTTGTTGTTGTTTCTTGTTCTTGTTGTTGTTGTTTTTTTAGTGTTCTTGTTGTTGTTGTGGTTGTTGTATGTGTTGTTATTGTTGTTTATTGTTGTTTTTGTTGTTGTTGTTATTTGTTATTGTTGTTCTTGTTCTTGTTGTTAGTTGTTGTTGATGTTTTTGTTATTGTTGTTGTTGTTGTTGTATTTTGTTATTGCTTGATGTTGTTGTTTGTTGGTCTTGTTGTTGTTGTTGTTGGATTTTGTTGTTGTTGTTGTTGTTATTTGTTGTTGTTGTTGTTGTTGTTTATTGATGTTGTTGTTGTTTTTGTTGTTCTTGTTTCAAGTTGTTATTGTTCTTGTTCTTCTTGTTATTGTTCTTGTTTTTGTTGTTTTAATTTGTTGATGTTATTTGTTATTATTGTTGTTTGTTGTTGCTGTTGTTGTTCTTGTTGTTGTCGTTGTTATTTGTTGTTATTTGTTTGTTGTTTTTGTTGTTTATTGTTTTGTTGTTGTTGTTGGTTATTGTTGTTGTTGTTATTGTTGTTTTTGGTGTTTATTGTTCTTGTTGTTGTGGTGGTTGTTGTTCTTCTTTCAACTTGTTGTTGTTCTTCTTCTTCTTGTTCTTGTTCATGTTTTTGTTGTTTTGATTGTTGATGTTGTTATTATTTGTTATTATTGTTGTTTGTTGTTGTTGTTGTTGTTGTTGTTTGTTGTTGTTTGTTGTTGTTGTTTTTGTTCTTGTTCTTGTTCTTGTTCTTGTTGTTTTGATTGTTGTTGTTGTTGTCGTAGATGTTGTCGTTTGTTATTGTTGTTGTTGTTGTTGTTGTTGTTGTTGTTGTTGTTTGTTATGGTTGTTGTTGTTTGTTGTTGTTGTTGTTGTTGTTGCTGTTGTTTGTTGTTTGTTGATTGTTGTTGTTGTTGTTGTTGTTGTTTGTTGTTTGTTGTTCTTGTTGTTTTTTTTATTTATTGTTGTTGTTGTTGTTGTTTTTATTTTTTGTTGTTGTTGTTATTTGTTGTTGTTGTTGTTGTTTGTGTTGTTGTTATTGTTGTTGTTGTTGTTATTTGTTATTGTAGTTCTTGTTCTTGTTGTTAGTAGTTGATGTTTTTTTTATTGTTGTTGTTGTTGTTGTTGTATTTTGTTATTGCTTGTTGTTGTTGTTTGTTGTTGTTGTTGTTGTTGTTGTTGGTTTTTGTTGTTGTTGTTATTTGTTGTTGTTGTTGTTGTTTTAATTGTTTCTTGTTGTTGTTGTTTATTGTTGTTGTTGTTGTTGTTGTTTATTGTTGTTGTTCTTGTTGTTTGTTGTTCTTTGTTGTTCTTGTTGTTCTTGTTGTGTTGTTGTTGTTGTTGTTGTTGTTGTTTGTTATTGCTTGTTGTTGTTGTTTGTGGTTATTGTTGTTGTTGTTGTTGTTTTTATTTGATGTTGTTGTTGTTGATCACATGTTGTTGTTGTTTTTGTTGTTTATTATTGTTGTTTTTGTTATTGTTGTTTGTTGTTATTGTTGTTTTTGTTGATGTTTGTTGTTGTTGTTGTTTGTTATTGCTTGTTGTTGTTGTTTCTTGTTCTTGTTGTTATTTTTTTCTTGTTGTTGTTGTTGTTTGTGTTGTTATTGTGGTTGTTGTTGCTGTCGTTTTTGTTGTTTATTATTGTTGTTGTAGTTGTTGTTGTTGTTGTTTATTGTTGTTTTTGTTTGTTTTTGTTGTTGTTCTGTTTGTTGTTGTTTATTGTTGTTGTTGTTGTTGTTGTTGTTGTTATTTGTTGTTGTTGGTGTTGTTGTTTGTGTTGTTGTTGTTGATTGTTGTCGTTGTTGTTGTTGTTGTTGTTGTTGTTTTTGTTATTTATTGTTGTTGTTGTTGTTATTTTTTATTGTTGTTGTTGTTTGTTTTTGTTGTTGTTGGGTTGTTGTTTGTTGCTGTTGTTGTTGTTGTTGTTGTTGTTGTTGTTGTTGTTGTTGTTGTTGTTGTTGTTAAGTGTTGTTGTTGTTGTTGTTGTTGTTGTTGTTGTTGTTTTTGTTGTTTATTGTTGTTGTTGATGTTGTTGTGGTTGTTGTATATTGTTGTTGTAGTTTTTGTTGTTTTTGTTGTTTATTGTTGTTGTTTGTTGTTGTTTTTGTTGTTTGTTGTTTGTTGTTTGTTGTTTGTTGTTTGTTGTTTGTTGTTGTTCTTTGTTAACACTTTGATGTTATTGTTATTTTTGTTGTTGTTGTTGTTTGTTATTGCTTGTTGTTTTTGTTTGTTTTTATTGTTGTTGTTGTTGTTGATGTTTTATGTTGTTGTTGTTGTGTTGTTGTTTTTATTGTTTTCGTTGTTGTTGTTGTTTTTGTTGTTTATTATTGTTGTTTTTGTTATTCTTGTTTATTGTTGTTGTTGTTTTTGTTGTTCATTGTTGTTGTTGTTTTTGTTTGTTGTTGTTGTTTGTAGCTTGTTGTTGTTGTTTCTTGTTCTTGTTGTTGTTGTTTTTTTAGTGTTCTTGTTGTTGTTGTGGTTGTTGTATGTGTTGTTATTGTTGTTTATTGTTGTTTATTGATGTTGTTGTTG
>OX359293.1:33910853-33913353 GCA_947179395.2 Pulicaria dysenterica
CTTGTTGTTCATTGTTGTTTTTCTTGTTGTTTGTTGTTGTTGTTGTTTGTTATTGCTTGTTGTTGTTGTTTCTTGTTCTTGTTGTTATTTTTTTCTTGTTGTTGTTGTTGTTGTTTGTGTTGTTATTGTGGTTGTTGTTGTTGTCGTTCTTGTTTATTGTTGTTGTTGTTGTTTATTGTTGTTTTTGTTTGTTTTTGTTGTTGTTCTGTTTGTTGTTGTTTATTGTTGTTGTTGTTGTTGTTTATTGTTGTTGTTGTTGTTGTTGTTGTTGTTATTTGTTGTTGTTGGTGATGTTGTTTGTGTTGTTGTTGTTGTTTTTGTTGTTGATTGTTGTCGTTGTTGTTGTTGTTGTTGTTGTTGTTGTCGTTTTTATTTGATGTTGTTGTTGTTGATGTTTATGTTGTTGTTGTTTTTGTTGTTTATTATTGTTGTTTTTGTTGTTCATTGTTGTTTTTGTTGTTGTTTGTTGTTGTTGTTGTTTGTTATTGCTTGTTGTTGTTGTTTCTTGTTCTTGTTGTTATTTTTTTCTTGTTGTTGTTGTTGTTTGTGTTGTTATTGTGGTTGTTGTTGTTGTCGTTTTTGTTGTTTATTGTTGTTGTTGTTGTTTATTGTTGTTTTTGTTTGTTTTTGTTGTTGTTCTGTTTGTTGTTGTTTATTGTTGTTGTTTGTTGTTGTTGTTGTTGTTGTTGTTGTTGTTGTTGTTGTTGTTGTTTTTATTTGATGTTGTTGTTGTTGATGTTTATGTTGTTGTTGTTTTTGTTGTTTATTATTGTTGTTTTTGTTGTTCATTGTTGTTTTTCTTGTTGTTTGTTGTTGTTGTTGTTTGTTATTGCTTGTTGTTGTTGTTTCTTGTTCTTGTTGTTATTTTTTTCTTGTTGTTGTTGTTGTTGTTTGTGTTGTTATTGTGGTTGTTGTTGTTGTCGTTGTTGTTTATTGTTGTTGTTGTTGTTTATTGTTGTTTTTGTTTGTTTTTGTTGTTGTTCTGTTTGTTGTTGTTTATTGTTGTTGTTGTTGTTGTTGTTTATTGTTGTTGTTGTTGTTGTTGTTGTTGTTATTTGTTGTTGTTGGTGATGTTGTTTGTGTTGTTGTTGTTGTTTTTGTTGTTGATTGTTGTCGTTGTTGTTGTTGTTGTTGTTGTTGTTGTTGTTGTTTTTGTTATTTATTGTTGTTGTTGTTGTTGTTGTTGTTGTTGTTGTTTATTGTTGTTGTTATTTGTTTTTGTTGTTGTTGTGGTTGTTGTTTGTTGTTGTTGTTGTTGTTAAGTGTTGTTGTTGTTGTTGTTGTTGTTTTTGTTGTTTATTGTTTTTGTTGAAGTTGTTGTTGTTGATGTTGATGTTGTTTATTGTTGTTGTAGTTTTTGTTATTTTTGTTGTTTATTGTTGTTGTTTGTTGCTGTTTTTGTTGTTTGTTGTTTGTTGTTTGTTGTTTGTTGTTTGTTGTTGTTCTTTGTTAACACTTTGATGTTCTTGTTATTTTTGTTGTTGTTGTTGTTTGTTATTCCTTGTTGTTTTTGTTTGTTGTTATTGTTGTTGTTGTTTTTATTTGTTGTTGTTATTGTTGATGTTTTATGTTGTTGTTGTTGGTGTTGTTGTTTGTGTTGTTGTTGTTGTTTTTGTTGTTGATTGTTGTCGTTGTTGTTGTTGTTGTTGTTGTTGTTTTTGTTATTTATTGTTGTTGTTGTTGTTTATTGTTGTTGTTGTTTGTTGTTGTTGTTGTTAAGTGTTGTTGTTGTTGTTGTTGTTGTTGTTTTTGTTGTTTATTGTTGTTGTTGATGTTGTTTATTGTTGTTGTAGTTTTTGTTGTTTTTGTTGTTTATTGTTGTTGTTTGTTGTTGTTTTTGTTGTTTGTTGTTTGTTGTTTGTTGTTTGTTGTTGTTCTTTGTTAACACTTTGATGTTCTTGTTATTTTTGTTGTTGTTGTTGTTTGTTATTGCTTGTTGTTTTTGTTTGTTGTTATTTGTTGTTGTTTTTATTTGTTGTTGTTGTTGTTGATGTTTTATGTTGTTGTTGTTGTGTTGTTGTTTTTGTTGTTTTTGTTGTTTTCGTTGTTGTTGTTGTTTTTGTTGTTTATTATTGTATTTTTGTTATTCTTGTTTATTGTTGTTGTTGTTTTTGTTGTTCATTGTTGTTGTTGTTTGTAGCTTGTTGTTGTTGTTTCTTGTTCTTGTTGTTGTTGTTTTTTTAGTGTTCTTGTTGTTGTTGTGGTTGTTGTATGTGTTGTTATTGTTGTTTATTGTTGTTGTTGTTATTTGTTATTGTTGTTCTTGTTCTTGTTGTTAGTTGTTGTTGATGTTTTTGTTATTGTTGTTGTTGTTGTTGTATTTTATTATTGCTTGATGTTGTTGTTTGTTGGTCTTGTTGTTGTTGTTGTTGTTGTTGTTATTTGTTGTTGTTGTTGTTGTTGTTTATTGTTGTTGTTGTTGTTTATTGATGTTGTTGTTGTTTTTGTTGTTCTTGTTTCAAGTTGTTATTGTTCTTGTTCTTCTTGTTATTGTTCTTGT
>OX359293.1:33918353-33925853 GCA_947179395.2 Pulicaria dysenterica
TGTTTTATGTTGTTGTTGTTGTGTTGTTGTTTTTGTTGTTTTTGTTGTTTTCGTTGTTGTTGTTGTTTTTGTTGTTTATTATTGTATTTTTGTTATTCTTGTTTATTGTTGTTGTTGTTTTTGTTGTTCATTGTTGTTGTTGTTTGTAGCTTGTTGTTGTTGTTTCTTGTTCTTGTTGTTGTTGTTTTTTTAGTGTTCTTGTTGTTGTTGTGGTTGTTGTATGTGTTGTTATTGTTGTTTATTGTTGTTGTTGTTATTTGTTATTGTTGTTCTTGTTCTTGTTGTTAGTTGTTGTTGATGTTTTTGTTATTGTTGTTGTTGTTGTTGTATTTTATTATTGCTTGATGTTGTTGTTTGTTGGTCTTGTTGTTGTTGTTGTTGGATTTTGTTGTTGTTGTTGTTGTTATTTGTTGTTGTTGTTGTTGTTGTTTATTGTTGTTGTTGTTGTTTATTGATGTTGTTCTTGTTTTTGTTGTTCTTGTTTCAAGTTGTTATTGTTCTTGTTCTTCTTGTTATTGTTCTTGTTTTTGTTGTTTTAATTTGTTGATGTTATTTGTTATTATTGTTGTTTGTTGCTGCTGTTGTTGTTAATGTTGTTGCTGTTGTTGTTGTTCTTGTTGTTGTTGTTGTTATTTGTTGTTGGTTATTGTTGTTGTTGTTATTGTTGTTTTTGTTGTTTATTGTTTTGTTGTTGTTGTTGGTTATTGTTGTTGTTGTTATTGTTGTTTTTGGTGTTTATTGTTCTTGTTGTTGTGGTGGTTGTTGTTCTTCTTTCAACTTGTTGTTGTTCTTGTTGTTCATTGTTGTTTTTCTTGTTGTTTGTTGTTGTTGTTGTTTGTTATTGCTTGTTGTTGTTGTTTCTTGTTCTTGTTGTTATTTTTTTCTTGTTCTTGTTGTTGTTGTTTGTGTTGTTATTGTGGTTGTTGTTGTTGTCGTTGTTGTTTATTGTTGTTGTTGTTGTTTATTGTTGTTTTTGTTTGTTTTTGTTGTTGTTCTGTTTGTTGTTGTTTATTTTTGTTGTTGTTGTTGTTGTTTATTGTTGTTGTTGTTGTTGTTGTTGTTGTTGTTATTTGTTGTTGTTGGTGATGTTGTTTGTGTTGTTGTTGTTGTTTTTGTTGTTGATTGTTGTCTTTGTTGTTGTTGTTGTTGTTGTTGTTGTTTTTGTTATTTATTGTTGTTGTTGTTGTTGTTGTTGTTGTTGTTTATTGTTGTTGTTGTTTGTTTTTGTTGTTGTTGTGGTTGTTGTTTGTTGTTGTTGTTGTTGTTAAGTGTTGTTGTTGTTGTTGTTGTTGTTTTTGTTGTTTATTGTTTTTGTTGAAGTTGTTGTTGATGTTGATGTTGTTTATTGTTGTTGTAGTTTTTGTTATTTTTGTTGTTTATTGTTGTTGTTTGTTGCTGTTTTTGTTGTTTGTTGTTTGTTGTTTGTTGTTGTTCTTTGTTAACACTTTGATGTTCTTGTTATTTTTGTTGTTGTTGTTGTTTGTTATTCCTTGTTGTTTTTGTTTGTTGTTATTGTTGTTGTTGTTTTTATTTGTTGTTGTTATTGTTGATGTTTTATGTTGTTGTTGTTGGTGTTGTTGTTTGTGTTGTTGTTGTTGTTTTTGTTGTTGATTGTTGTCGTTGTTGTTGTTGTTGTTGTTGTTGTTGTTGTTTTTGTTATTTATTGTTGTTGTTGTTTATTGTTGTTGTTGTTTGTTGTTGTTGTTGTTAAGTGTTGTTGTTGTTGTTGTTGTTGTTGTTTTTGTTGTTTATTGTTGTTGTTGATGTTGTTTATTGTTGTTGTAGTTTTTGTTGTTTTTGTTGTTTATTGTTGTTGTTTGTTGTTGTTTTTGTTGTTTGTTGTTTGTTGTTTGTTGTTTGTTGTTGTTCTTTGTTAACACTTTGATGTTCTTGTTATTTTTGTTGTTGTTGTTGTTTGTTATTGCTTGTTGTTTTTGTTTGTTGTTATTTGTTGTTGTTTTTATTTGTTGTTGTTGTTGTTGATGTTTTATGTTGTTGTTGTTGTGTTGTTGTTTTTGTTGTTTTTGTTGTTTTCGTTTTTGTTGTTTTCGTTGTTGTTGTTGTTTTTGTTGTTTATTATTGTATTTTTGTTATTCTTGTTTATTGTTGTTGTTGTTTTTGTTGTTCATTGTTGTTGTTGTTTGTAGCTTGTTGTTGTTGTTTCTTGTTCTTGTTGTTGTTGTTTTTTTAGTGTTCTTGTTGTTGTTGTGGTTGTTGTATGTGTTGTTATTGTTGTTTAATTTGTTGTTGTTATTTGTTATTGTTGTTCTTGTTCTTGTTGTTAGTTGTTGTTGATGTTTTTGTTATTGTTGTTGTTGTTGTTGTATTTTATTATTGCTTGATGTTGTTGTTTGTTGGTCTTGTTGTTGTTGTTGTTGGATTTTGTTGTTGTTGTTGTTGTTATTTGTTGTTGTTGTTGTTGTTGTTTATTGTTGTTGTTGTTGTTTATTGATGTTGTTGTTGTTTTTGTTGTTCTTGTTTCAAGTTGTTATTGTTCTTGTTCTTCTTGTTATTGTTCTTGTTTTTGTTGTTTTAATTTGTTGATGTTATTTGTTATTATTGTTGTTTGTTGCTGCTGTTGTTGTTAATGTTGTTGCTGTTGTTGTTGTTCTTGTTGTTGTTGTTGTTATTTGTTGTTATTTGTTTGTTGTTTTTGTTGTTTATTGTTTTGTTGTTGTTGTTGGTTATTGTTGTTGTTGTTATTGTTGTTTTTGGTGTTTATTGTTCTTGTTGTTGTGGTGGTTGTTGTTCTTCTTTCAACTTGTTGTTGTTCTTCTTCTTCTTGTTCTTGTTCATGTTTTTGTTGTTTTGATTGTTGATGTTGTTATTATTTGTTATTATTGTTGTTTGTTGTTGTTGTTGTTGTTGTTTGTTGTTGTTTATTGTTTGTTGTTTGTTGTTGTTGTTTTTGTTCTTGTTCTTGTTCTTGTTCTTGTTGTTTTGATTGTTGTTGTTGTTGTGGTAGATGTTGTCGTTTGTTATTGTTGTTGTTGTTGTTTTTGTTGTTATTGTTGTTGTTGAGTTAGTTGTTGTTGTTGTTGTTTGTTATGGTTGTTGTTGTTTGTTGTTGTTTGTTGTTTGTTGATTGTTGATTGTTGTTTGTTGATTGTTGATTGTTGTTGTTGTTGTTATTGTTGTTGTTGTTGTTTTTATTTGTTGTTGTTGGTGTTGTTGTTGTTGTTTATTGTTGTTGTTGTTGTTTATTGATGTTGTTGTTGTTGTTGTTGTTGTTCTTGTTTCAAGTTGTTATTGTTCTTGTTCTTCTTGTTACAGTTCTTGTTTTTGTTGTTTTAATTTGTTGTTGATGTTATTTGTTATTATTGTTGTTTGTTGCTGCTATTGTTGTTAATATTGTTGCTGTTGTTCAACTTCTTGTTGTTTATTGTTGTTTTTGGTTTTGTTGTTTATTGTTGTTGTTTGTTGTTGTTGTTATTGTTTGTTGTTTGTTGTTTGTTGTTGTTGTTGTTTGTTGTTCTTTGTTGTTCTTGTTGTTGTTGTTGTTGTTTATTGTTGTTTTTGTTTGTTTTTGTTGTTGTTCTGTTTGTTGTTGTTTATTGTTGTTGTTGTTGTTGTTGTTTATTGTTGTTGTTGTTGTTGTTGTTGTTGTTATTTGTTGTTGTTGGTGATGTTGTTTGTGTTGTTGTTGTTGTTTTTGTTGTTGATTGTTGTCGTTGTTGTTGTTGTTGTTGTTGTTGTTGTTGTTGTTGTTGTTTTTGTTATTTATTGTTGTTGTTGTTGTTGTTGTTGTTGTTGTTTATTGTTGTTGTTGTTTGTTTTTGTTGTTGTTGTGGTTGTTGTTTGTTGTTGTTGTTGTTGTTAAGTGTTGTTGTTGTTGTTGTTGTTGTTTTTGTTGTTTATTGTTTTTGTTGAAGTTGTTGTTGTTGATGTTGTTTATTGTTGTTGTAGTTTTTGTTATTTTTGTTGTTTATTGTTGTTGTTTGTTGCTGTTTTTGTTGTTTGTTGTTTGTTGTTTGTTGTTTGTTGTTGTTCTTTGTTAACACTTTGATGTTCTTGTTATTTTTGTTGTTGTTGTTGTTTGTTATTCCTTGTTGTTTTTGTTTGTTGTTATTGTTGTTGTTGTTTTTATTTGTTGTTGTTATTGTTGATGTTTTATGTTGTTGTTGTTGGTGTTGTTGTTTGTGTTGTTGTTGTTGTTTTTGTTGTTGATTGTTGTCGTTGTTGTTGTTGTTGTTGTTGTTGTTGTTGTTTTTGTTATTTATTGTTGTTGTTGTTGTTTATTGTTGTTGTTGTTTGTTGTTGTTGTTGTTAAGTGTTGTTGTTGTTGTTGTTGTTGTTGTTTTTGTTGTTTATTGTTGTTGTTGATGTTGTTTATTGTTGTTGTAGTTTTTGTTGTTTTTGTTGTTTATTGTTGTTGTTTGTTGTTGTTTTTGTTGTTTGTTGTTTGTTGTTGTTCTTTGTTAACACTTTGATGTTCTTGTTATTTTTGTTGTTGTTGTTGTTTGTTATTGCTTGTTGTTTTTGTTTGTTGTTATTTGTTGTTGTTGTTGTTGATGTTTTATGTTGTTGTTGTTGTGTTGTTGTTTTTGTTGTTTTTGTTGTTTTCGTTGTTGTTGTTGTTTTTGTTGTTTATTATTGTATTTTTGTTATTCTTGTTTATTGTTGTTGTTGTTTTTGTTGTTCATTGTTGTTGTTGTTTGTAGCTTGTTGTTGTTGTTTCTTGTTCTTGTTGTTGTTGTTTTTTTAGTGTTCTTGTTGTTGTTGTGGTTGTTGTATGTGTTGTTATTGTTGTTTATTGTTGTTGTTGTTATTTGTTATTGTTGTTCTTGTTCTTGTTGTTAGTTGTTGTTGATGTTTTTGTTATTGTTGTTGTTTTTGTTGTATTTTATTATTGCTTGATGTTGTTGTTTGTTGGTCTTGTTGTTGTTGTTGTTGGATTTTGTTGTTGTTGTTGTTGTTATTTGTTGTTGTTGTTGTTGTTGTTTATTGTTGTTGTTGTTGTTTATTGATGTTGTTGTTGTTTTTGTTGTTCTTGTTTCAAGTTGTTATTGTTCTTGTTCTTCTTGTTATTGTTCTTCTTGTTTTAATTTGTTGATGTTATTTGTTATTATTGTTGTTTGTTGCTGCTGTTGTTGTTAATGTTGTTGCTGTTGTTGTTGTTCTTGTTGTTGTTGTTGTTATTTGTTGTTATTTGTTTGTTGTTTTTGTTGTTTATTGTTTTGTTGTTGTTGTTGGTTATTGTTGTTGTTGTTATTGTTGTTTTTGGTGTTTATTGTTCTTGTTGTTGTGGTGGTTGTTGTTCTTCTTTCAACTTGTTGTTGTTCTTCTTCTTCTTGTTCTTGTTCATGTTTTTGTTGTTTTGATTGTTGATGTTGTTATTATTTGTTATTATTGTTGTTTGTTGTTGTTGTTGTTGTTGTTTGTTGTTGTTTATTGTTTGTTGTTTGTTGTTGTTGTTTTTGTTCTTGTTCTTGTTCTTGTTCTTGTTGTTTTGATTGTTGTTGTTGTTGTGGTAGATGTTGTCGTTTGTTATTGTTGTTGTTGTTGTTGTTGTTGTTATTGTTGTTGTTGAGTTAGTTGTTGTTGTTGTTGTTTGTTATGGTTGTTGTTGTTTGTTGTTGTTTGTTGATTGTTGATTGTTGTTTGTTGATTGTTGATTGTTGTTGTTGTTGTTATTGTTGTTGTTGTTGTTTTTATTTGTTGTTGTTGGTGTTGTTGTTGTTGTTTATTGTTGTTGTTGTTGTTTATTGATGTTGTTGTTGTTGTTGTTGTTGTTCTTGTTTCAAGTTGTTATTGTTCTTGTTCTTCTTGTTGTTGTTCTTGTTTTTGTTGTTTTAATTTGTTGTTAATTGTTATTATTGTTGTTTGTTGCTGCTATTGTTGTTAATATTGTTGCTGTTGTTCAACTTCTTGTTGTTTATTGTTGTTTTTGGTTTTGTTGTTTATTGTTGTTGTTTGTTGTTGTTGTTATTGTTTGTTGTTTGTTGTTTGTTGTTTGTTGTTGTTGTTGTTTGTTGTTTTTTGTTGTTCTTGTTGTTGTTGTTGTTGTTTATTGTTGTTTTTGTTTGTTTTTGTTGTTGTTCTGTTTGTTGTTGTTTATTGTTGTTGTTGTTGTTGTTGTTTATTGTTGTTGTTGTTGTTGTTGTTGTTGTTGTTATTTGTTGTTGTTGGTGATGTTGTTTGTGTTGTTGTTGTTGTTTTTGTTGTTGATTGTTGTCGTTGTTGTTGTTGTTGTTGTTGTTGTTGTTGTTGTTGTTGTTGTTTTTGTTATTTATTGTTGTTGTTGTTGTTGTTGTTGTTGTTGTTGTATTGTTGTTGTTGTTTGTTTTTGTTGTTGTTGTGGTTGTTGTTTGTTGTTGTTGTTGTTGTTAAGTGTTGTTGTTGTTGTTGTTGTTGTTTTTGTTGTTTATTGTTTTTGTTGAAGTTGTTGTTGTTGATGTTGTTTATTGTTGTTGTAGTTTTTGTTATTTTTGTTGTTTATTGTTGTTGTTTGTTGCTGTTTTTGTTGTTTGTTGTTTGTTGTTTGTTGTTTGTTGTTTGTTGTTGTTCTTTGTTAACACTTTGATGTTCTTGTTATTTTTGTTGTTGTTGTTGTTTGTTATTCCTTGTTGTTTTTGTTTGTTGTTATTGTTGTTGTTGTTTTTATTTGTTGTTGTTATTGTTGATGTTTTATGTTGTTGTTGTTGGTGTTGTTGTTTGTGTTGTTGTTGTTGTTTTTGTTTTTGATTGTTGTCGTTGTTGTTGTTGTTGTTGTTGTTGTTGTTGTTTTTGTTATTTATTGTTGTTGTTGTTGTTTATTGTTGTTGTTGTTTGTTGTTGTTGTTGTTAAGTGTTGTTGTTGTTGTTGTTGTTGTTGTTGTTTTTGTTGTTTATTGTTGTTGTTGATGTTGTTTATTGTTGTTGTAGTTTTTGTTGTTTTTGTTGTTTATTGTTGTTGTTTGTTGTTGTTTTTGTTGTTTGTTGTTTGTTGTTTGTTGTTTGTTGTTGTTCTTTGTTAACACTTTGATGTTCTTGTTATTTTTGTTGTTGTTGTTGTTTGTTATTGCTTGTTGTTTTTGTTTGTTGTTATTTGTTGTTGTTTTTATTTGTTGTTGTTGTTGTTGATGTTTTATGTTGTTGTTGTTGTGTTGTTGTTTTTGTTGTTTTTGTTGTTTTCGTTGTTGTTGTTGTTTTTGTTGTTTATTATTGTATTTTTGTTATTCTTGTTTATTGTTGTTGTTGTTTTTGTTGTTCATTGTTGTTGTTGTTTGTAGCCTGTTGTTGTTGTTTCTTGTTCTTGTTGTTGTTGTTTTTTTAGTGTTCTTGTTGTTGTTGTTTTTTTAGTGTTCTTGTTGTTGTTGTGGTTGTTGTATGTGTTGTTATTGTTGTTTATTGTTGTTTATTGTTGTTGTTGTTATTTGTTATTGTTGTTCTTGTTCTTGTTGTTAGTTGTTGTTGATGTTTTTGTTATTGTTGTTGTTGTTGTTGTATTTTATTATTGCTTGATGTTGTTGTTTGTTGGTCTTGTTGTTGTTGTTGTTGGATTTTGTTGTTGTTGTTGTT
>OX359293.1:33955853-33958353 GCA_947179395.2 Pulicaria dysenterica
TGTTGTTGTTGTTGTTAAGTGTTGTTGTTGTTGTTGTTGTTTTTGTTGTTTATTGTTTTTGTTGAAGTTGTTGTTGTTGATGTTGTTTATTGTTGTTGTAGTTTTTGTTATTTTTGTTGTTTATTGTTGTTGTTTGTTGCTGTTTTTGTTGTTTGTTGTTTGTTGTTTGTTGTTTGTTGTTGTTCTTTGTTAACACTTTGATGTTCTTGTTATTTTTGTTGTTGTTGTTGTTTGTTATTCCTTGTTGTTTTTGTTTGTTGTTATTGTTGTTGTTGTTTTTATTTGTTGTTGTTATTGTTGATGTTTTATGTTGTTGTTGTTGGTGTTGTTGTTTGTGTTGTTGTTTTTGTTGTTGATTGTTGTCGTTGTTGTTGTTGTTGTTGTTGTTGTTGTTTTTGTTATTTATTGTTGTTGTTGTTGTTTATTGTTTGTTGTTGTTTGTTGTTGTTGTTGTTAAGTGTTGTTGTTGTTGTTGTTGTTGTTGTTTTTGTTGTTTATTGTTGTTGTTGATGTTGTTTATTGTTGTTGTAGTTTTTGTTGTTTTTGTTGTTTATTGTTGTTGTTGATGTTGTTTATTGTTGTTGTAGTTTTTGTTGTTTTTGTTGTTTATTGTTGTTGTTGTTGTTTGTTATTGCTTGTTGTTGTTGTTTCTTGTTCTTGTTGTTATTTTTTTCTTGTTGTTGTTGTTGTTTGTGTTGTTATTGTGGTTGTTGTTGTTGTCGTTTTTGTTGTTTATTGTTGTTGTTGTTGTTTATTGTTGTTTTTGTTTGTTGTGGTTGTTGTTTCTTGTTGATGTTGTTGTTTTTGTTGCTGTTGTTGTTTGTTGTTGTTGTTGTTGTTGTTGTTGTTGTGGTTGTTGTTTGTGTTGTTGTTGTTGTTTTTATTTGATGTTGTTGTTGTTGATGTTTATGTTGTTGTTGTTTTTGTTGTTTATTATTGTTGTTTTTGTTGTTCATTGTTGTTTTTCTTGTTGTTTGTTGTTGTTGTTGTTTGTTATTGCTTGTTGTTGTTGTTTCTTGTTCTTGTTGTTATTTTTTTCTTGTTGTTGTTGTTGTTGTTTGTGTTGTTATTGTGGTTGTTGTTGTCGTTGTTGTTTATTGTTGTTGTTGTTGTTTATTGTTGTTTTTGTTTGTTTTTGTTGTTGTTCTATTTGTTGTTGTTTATTGTTGTTGTTGTTGTTGTTGTTTATTGTTGTTGTTGTTGTTGTTGTTGTTTGTTTTTGTTGTTGTTGTGGTTGTTGTTTGTTGTTGTTGTTGTTGTTAAGTGTTGTTGTTGTTGTTGTTGTTTTTGTTGTTTATTGTTTTTGTTGAAGTTGTTGTTGTTGATGTTGTTTATTGTTGTTGTAGTTTTTGTTATTTTTGTTGTTTATTGTTGTTGTTTGTTGCTGTTTTTGTTGTTTGTTGTTTGTTGTTTGTTGTTTGTTGTTGTTCTTTGTTAACACTTTGATGTTCTTGTTATTTTTGTTGTTGTTGTTGTTTGTTATTCCTTGTTGTTTTTGTTTGTTGTTATTGTTGTTGTTGTTTTTATTTGTTGTTGTTATTGTTGATGTTTTATGTTGTTGTTGTTGGTGTTGTTGTTTGTGTTGTTGTTTTTGTTGTTGATTGTTGTCGTTGTTGTTGTTGTTGTTGTTGTTGTTGTTGTTGTTTTTGTTATTTATTGTTGTTGTTGTTGTTTATTGTTGTTGTTGTTTGTTGTTGTTGTTGTTAAGTGTTGTTGTTGTTGTTGTTGTTGTTTTTGTTGTTTATTGTTGTTGTTGATGTTGTTTATTGTTGTTGTAGTTTTTGTTGTTTTTGTTGTTTATTGTTGTTGTTTGTTGTTGTTTTTGTTGTTTGTTGTTTGTTGTTTGTTGTTGTTCTTTGTTAACACTTTGATGTTCTTGTTATTTTTGTTGTTGTTGTTGTTTGTTATTGCTTGTTGTTTTTGTTTGTTGTTATTTGTTGTTGTTTTTATTTGTTGTTGTTGTTGTTGATGTTTTATGTTGTTGTTGTTGTGTTGTTGTTTTTGTTGTTTTTGTTGTTTTCGTTGTTGTTGTTGTTGTTGTTTTTGTTGTTTATTATTGTATTTTTGTTATTCTTGTTTATTGTTGTTGTTGTTTTTGTTGTTCATTGTTGTTGTTGTTTGTAGCTTGTTGTTGTTGTTTCTTGTTCTTGTTGTTGTTGTTTTTTTAGTGTTCTTGTTGTTGTTGTGGTTGTTGTATGTGTTGTTATTGTTGTTTATTGTTTATTGTTGTTGTTGTTATTTGTTATTGTTGTTCTTGTTCTTGTTGTTAGTTGTTGTTGATGTTTTTGTTATTGTTGTTGTTGTTGTTGTATTTTATTATTGCTTGATGTTGTTGTTTGTTGGTCTTGTTGTTGTTGTTGTTGGATTTTGTTGTTGTTGTTGTTGTTATTTGTTGTTGTTGTTGTTGTTGTTTATTGTTGTTGTTGTTGTTTATTGATGTTGTTGTTGTTTTTGTTGTTCTTGTTTCAAGTTGTTATTGTTCTTGTTCTTCTTGTTATTG
>OX359293.1:33965853-33970853 GCA_947179395.2 Pulicaria dysenterica
TTGTTATTGTTGTTGTATTTTGTTATTGCTTGTTAGTTTGTTGGTCTTGTTGTTGTTGTTGTTGGATTTTGTTGTTGTTGTTGTTGTTATTTGTTGTTGTTGTTGTTGTTGTTGTTTATTGTTGTTGTTGTTGTTGTTATTTGTTGTTGTTGTTGTTGTTGTTTATTGTTGTTGTTGTTGTTTATTGATGTTGTTGTTGTTGTTGTTCTTGTTTCAAGTTGTTATTGTTCTTGTTCTTCTTGTTGTTGTTGTTGTTTTTGTTGTTTTAATTTGTTGTTGATGTTATTTGTTATTATTGTTGTTTGTTGCTGCTGTTGTTGTTAATGTTGTTGCTGTTGTTGTTGTTCTTGTTGTTGTTGTTGTTATTTGTTGTTATTTGTTTGTTGTTTTTGTTGTTTATTGTTTTGTTGTTGTTGTTGGTTATTGTTGTTGTTGTTATTGTTGTATTTGGTGTTTAGTGTTCTTGTTTGTTGTTGTTGTTGTTGTTGTTTGTTTTTCTTTGTTGTTGTTGTTGTTGTTGTTGTTGTTGTTGTTGTTGTTGTTTGTTATTGCTTGTTGTTGTTGTTTGTTGTTATTGTTGTTGTTGTTGTTTTTATTTGATGATGTTGTTGTTGTTGTTTTTATTTGATGTTGTTGTTGTTGATGTTTATGTTGTTGTTGTTTTCGTTGTTGTTGTTGTTTTTGTTTTTTATTATTGTTGTTTTTGTTATTGTTGTTGTTTTTCTTGTTCATTGTTGTTTTTGTTGTTGTTTCTTGTTCTTGTTGTTATTTTTTTTTTGTTGTTGTTGTTGTTTGTGTTGTTATTGTGGTTGTCGTTGTTGTCGTTTTTGTTGTTTATTGTTGTTGTTGTTGTTTATTGTTGTTTTTGTTTGTTTTTGTTGTTGTTCTGTTTGTTGTTGTTTATTGTTGTTGTTGTTGTTGTTGTTGTTTGTTGTTGTTGTTGTTGTTGTTGTTGTTGTTGTTGTTGTTGTTGTTGATGTTGTTATTTGTTGTTGTTGGTGTTGTTGTTTGTGTTGTTGTTGTTGTTTTTGTTATTTATTGTTGTTGTTGTTGTTGTTGTTGTTGTTGTTGTTGTTTATTGTTGTTGTTGTTTGTTTTTGTTGTTGTTGTGGTTGTTGTTTGTTGTTGTTGTTGTTGTTAAGTGTTGTTGTTGTTGTTTATTGTTGTTGTTGATGTTGTTGTTGATGTTGTTTATTGTTGTTGTAGTTTTTGTTGTTTTTGTTGTTTATTGTTGTTGTTTTTGTTGTTTGTTGTTTGTTGTTTGTTGTGGTTCTTTGTTAACACTTTGATGTTCTTGTTATTTTTGTTGTTGTTGTTGTTTGTTATTGCTTGTTGTTTTTGTTTGTTGTTATTGTTGTTGTTGTTGTTGTATGTGTTGTTATTGTTGTTTATTGTTGTTGTTGTTGTTCTTGTTGTTTTGATTGTTGTTGTTGTTGTGGTAGATGTTGTCGTTTGTTATTGTTGTTGTTGTGGTTGTTGTTGAGTTGTTGTTGTTGTTTATTATGGTTGTTGTTGTTTGTTGTTGTTGTTGTTTGTTGTTGTTTGTTGTTTGTTGATTGTTGTTGTTGTTGTTGTTGTTGTTGTTGTTGTTGTTTTTATTTGATGTTGTTGTTGTTGATGTTTATGTTGTTGTTGTTTTTGTTGTTTATTATTGTTGTTTTTGTTGTTCATTGTTGTTTTTGTTGTTGTTTGTTGTTGTTGTTGTTTGTTATTGCTTGTTGTTGTTGTTTCTTGTTCTTGTTGTTATTTTTTTCTTGTTGTTGTTGTTGTTGTTTGTGTTGTTATTGTGGTTGTTGTTGTCGTCGTTTTTGTTGTTTATTGTTGTTGTTGTTGTTTATTGTTGTTTTTGTTTGTTTTTGTTGTTGTTTTGTTTGTTGTTGTTTATTGTTGTTGTTGTTGTTGTTGTTGTTGTTTGTTGTTGTTGTTGTTGTTGTTGTTTTTATTTGATGTTGTTGTTGTTGATGTTTATGTTGTTGTTGTTTTTGTTGTTTATTATTGTTGTTTTTGTTGTTCATTGTTGTTTTTCTTGTTGTTTGTTGTTGTTGTTGTTTGTAATTGCTTGTTGTTGTTGTTTCTTGTTCTTGTTGTTATTTTTTTCTTGTTGTTGTTGTTGTTGTTTGTGTTGTTATTTTGGTTGTTGTTGTTGTCGTTGTTGTTTATTGTTGTTGTTGTTGTTTATTGTTGTTTTTGTTTGTTTTTGTTGTTGTTCTGTTTGTTGTTGTTTATTGTTGTTGTTGTTGTTGTTGTTTATTGTTGTTGTTGTTGTTGTTGTTGTTGTTGTTATTTGTTGTTGTTGGTGATGTTGTTTGTGTTGTTGTTGTTGTTTTTGTTGTTGATTGTTGTCGTTGTTGTTGTTGTTGTTGTTGTTGTTGTTGTTGTTGTTGTTGTTGTTGTTTTTGTTATTTATTGTTGTTGTTGTTGTTGTTGTTGTTGTTTATTGTTGTTGTTGTTTGTTTTTGGTGTTGTTGTGGTTGTTGTTTGTTGTTGTTGTTGTTGTTAAGTGTTGTTGTTGTTGTTGTTGTTGTTGTTTTTGTTGTTTATTGTTGTTGTTGATGTTGTTGTTGTTGATGTTGTTTATTGTTGTTGTAGTTTTTGTTATTTTTGTTGTTTATTGTTGTTGTTTGTTGCTGTTTTTGTTGTTTGTTGTTTGTTGTTTGTTGTTTGTTGTTGTTCTTTGTTAACACTTTGATGTTCTTGTTATTTTTGTTGTTGTTGTTGTTTGTTATTGCTTGTTGTTTTTGTTTGTTGTTATTGTTGTTGTTGTTTTTATTTGTTGTTGTTATTGTTGATGTTTTATGTTGTTGTTGTTGTTGGTGTTGGTGTTTGTGTTGTTGTTGTTGTTTTTGTTGTTGATTGTTGTCGTTGTTGTTGTTGTTGTTGTTGTTGTTGTTGTTTTTGTTATTTATTGTTGTTGTTGTTGTTTATTGTTGTTGTTGTTTGTTTTTGTTGTTGTTGTGGTTGTTGTTTGTTGTTGTTGTTGTTAAGTGTTGTTGTTGTTGTTGTTGTTGTTGTTGTTGTTTTTGTTGTTTATTGTTGTTGTTGATGTTGTTTATTGTTGTTGTAGTTTTTGTTGTTTTTGTTGTTTATTGTTGTTGTTTGTTGTTGTTTTTGTTGTTTGTTGTTTGTTGTTGTTCTTTGTTAACACTTTGATGTTCTTGTTATTTTTGTTGTTGTTGTTGTTTGTTATTGCTTGTTGTTTTTGTTTGTTGTTATTTGTTGTTGTTTTTATTTGTTGTTGTTGTTGTTGATGTTTTATGTTGATGTTGTTGTGTTGTTGTTTTTGTTGTTTTTGTTGTTTTCGTTGTTGTTGTTGTTTTTGTTGTTTATTATTGTATTTTTGTTATTCTTGTTTATTGTTGTTGTTGTTTTTGTTGTTCATTGTTGTTGTTGTTTTTGTTTGTTGTTGTTGTTTGTAGCTTGTTGTTGTTGTTTCTTGTTCTTGTTGTTGTTGTTTTTTTAGTGTTCTTGTTGTTGTTGTGGTTGTTGTATGTGTTGTTATTGTTGTTTATTGTTGTTTTTGTTGTTGTTGTTATTTGTTATTGTTGTTCTTGTTCTTGTTGTTAGTTGTTGTTGATGTTTTTGTTATTGTTGTTGTTGTTGTTGTATTTTATTATTGCTTGATGTTGTTGTTTGTTGGTCTTGTTGTTGTTGTTGTTGGATTTTGTTGTTGTTGTTGTTGTTATTTGTTGTTGTTGTTGTTGTTGTTGTTTATTGTTGTTGTTGTTGTTTATTGATGTTGTTCTTGTTTCAAGTTGTTATTGTTCTTGTTCTTCTTGTTATTGTTCTTGTTTTTGTTGTTTTAATTTGTTGATGTTATTTGTTATTATTGTTGTTTGTTGCTGCTGTTGTTGTTAATGTTGTTGCTGTTGTTGTTGTTCTTGTTGTTGTTGTTGTTATTTGTTGTTATTTGTTTGTTGTTTTTGTTGTTTATTGTTTTGTTGTTGTTGTTGGTTATTGTTGTTGTTGTTATTGTTGTTTTTGGTGTTTATTGTTCTTGTTGTTGTGGTGGTTGTTGTTCTTCTTTCAACTTGTTGTTGTTCTTCTTCTTCTTGTTCTTGTTCATGTTTTTGTTGTTTTCATTGTTGATGTTGTTATTATTTGTTATTATTGTTGTTGTTGTTGTTGTTGTTGTTGTTTGTTGTTGTTTGTTGTTTGTTGTTTGTTGTTGTTGTTTTTGTTCTTGTTCTTGTTCTTGTTCTTGTTGTTTTGATTGTTGTTGTTGTTGTGGTAGATGTTGTCGTTTGTTATTGTTGTTGTTATTTGTTGTTGTTGGTGATGTTGTTTGTGTTGTTGTTGTTGTTTTTGTTGTTGATTGTTGTCGTCGTTGTTGTTGTTGTTGTTGTTGTTGTTGTTTTTGTTATTTATTGTTGTTGTTGTTGTTGTTGTTGTTGTTGTTGTTTATTGTTGTTGTTGTTTGTTTTTGTTGTTGTTGTGGTTGTTGTTTGTTGTTGTTGTTGTTGTTAAGTGTTGTTGTTGTTGTTGTTGTTGTTGTTGTTGTTTTTGTTGTTTATTGTTGTTGTTGATGTTGTTGTTGTTGATGTTGTTTATTGTTGTTGTAGTTTTTGTTATTTTTGTTGTTTATTGTTGTTGTTTGTTGCTGTTTTTGTTGTTTGTTGTTTGTTGTTTGTTGTTTGTTGTTTGTTGTTGTTCTTTGTTAACACTTTGATGTTCTTGTTATTTTTGTTGTTGTTGTTGTTTGTTATTGCTTGTTGTTTTTGTTTGTTGTTATTGTTGTTGTTGTTTTTATTTGTTGTTGTTATTGTTGATGTTTTATGTTGTTGTTGTTGGTGTTGATGTTTGTGTTGTTGTTGTTGTTTTTGTTGTTGATTGTTGTCGTTGTTGTTGTTGTTGTTGTTGTTGTTGTTTTTGTTATTTATTGTTGTTGTTGTTGTTTATTGTTGTTGTTGTTGTGGTTGTTGTTTGTTGTTGTTGTTGTTAAGTGTTGTTGTTGTTGTTGTTGTTGTTTTTGTTGTTTATTGTTGTTGTTGATGTTGTTTATT
>OX359293.1:33975853-33980853 GCA_947179395.2 Pulicaria dysenterica
ACCCTAAGTTCAAAGTTAAATAAAACGTGTATGAAAAACCCACAACCCGGGGCAGGTGATACAGAGCATGTAAACAAAAACCAAAGTATAAACCAAGATAGAAGTCTAATAAGATATCCATAAATTGTCTTAACATCATGAAGTCCCGCTAAGGCCGCCTAAAATCTTCTAGACAATCCTTAGTTGGTATTATTGACGTTACCTGAAAATGAACACTCAAAAGGGTCAACACGAATGTTGGTGAGTTCGTAGGTTTAAATAAAAGCAATTGTAACGATTTATATAATTCATTTGAAGTTACATGGTTCAAAATAGTGTATTGATATTAACATGTGTTGCATCCAAATGTGTTGATCCAATTATGTTGATCCAAATATGTGCCTCCAACAAACTATAACCGGCCGGGAACGTAAGTGGGGTATGTGTTGTCACGATGTACAAGCGTTGTCCTTTTGAGTTCACAAACCCAAAAGTTAAGTGAATACAAGCGTTGTCCTTTTGAGTTCACAAACCCAAAAGTTAAGTAAATTCAAGCGTTGTCCCTTTGAGTTCACAAACCCAAAGGTTAAGTAGATACAAGCGTTGTTATGTTGTAATACCAATACACACATTGTCAACTAGCATTTAAAGGCTTACAAATAGAGTACAATAACTCCTAATTGAGTGAATAAGCAAACGTACTTCATGAAATAACATGTTCAACATAGTGAAAGGAAAACTTTTATGGCAAAGAGAGTGTCATTTTCCCCCAAAACATAACGAGAAAAGGGGCTACGAAAACTCACCTTGATTTCGATGAAGTTGGCCTTTCAAAGTACGAGTATGGAAATCTACAAATAATTATAATACACATAAGCTTCATGTATAAGTGTTTAAACCTTCTAATGCAGCCTAAACACAAGTGTAGAACTCCTATAATGATCCTATGCCACAATGCACTTTTCCTGATTTTGATCAACTGACTTTAACCAATTTTAAACCAATTCAAGCAACCAAAAATAAAATCCCAAAATTAAAATACATAAAGTTACATGTCTTGACTAACTTCTTGAATTTTTCCAAAATTTAATAGCTTGATTACATATTAAAAAAAATTCCAAGAACTCTACTCCACCAGAAATCTGTCTGTACCAGCGCAACAAGAAGTTTAAATTTTATAAAAATATCAAACGAGAACCAAAAATTATGAAAATTTTCCAGAACTCCCTAAACCCAGCAGACTTGTTACCATAAAATTTTCAACTCAAAATTCGAAGCTTTAGACAGAAATAAAAATTGAAACTTTTGGCACTTAATCAACCGAAATTTACAATCAGCTGCACACCTAAATGGTAAAATCAATTTGACCGATCAAACGAGCACCAAAAATTACAAAACTTGATTCCAGTGAAACTAGACTCGACGAACTACAATCTAGACTCAAAAATCGAATGAAAACACAAAGAAACGACTCGGTTATGTCCTTCCAAACAGACTTTCGATTTCCAGAATCTGTTTTTAAAAAAAGATTGCAACTTTAACATTAAAATCAAAAGTTTAACCCATACAAGCCTCAATCCATCACATACAAACGTTTTTGAGGCTTCTTGGCATGATCATATATATGTTTCTACCAAAAAAATCAAAATCAAAAGTAACCTAGAACAAGATAAAAGGGATGATGCTTACCTTGGTTGCCAAAACTCAACCCTAGAAGATCAAAACTTGAATTTTTTTGTGTTTCTTGTGCCTTGGAATGAAGATCGAAAATGGTGAGGGGGAGGTGGTGAAGTTGACGGCTGAATGAGGGGGAGAGGGAGAGGGAGCCGAAATTAGGGTTTTGTGGGGGGGTTAGGGTTTGTTTGGTTTATATATGGTGAGTGTAATTTAGGAATTATGTACAATATATAGTTTAAATTAGATATTTTTGTTTTTAAATGATTTTTCTTCTTTTAATATATATATATATATATATATATATACCCAAAATAATAAAGTATATTATTATTAATAGCTAATAAAATTGTTACAATTTATTAAAATTACGTAAGTTGGTAACTTGTGACGTTCTAATTCTATGCTACGTGATTTTCTATCTAGAAGGAACAATCTAAGAACTTATAATATTGTTGTCTCAATATCACATTGGTGTTCTAAGGATGTTTTAAATTTATCACATGTGAACGAGTGACAGAATTTTGATTTCTGAGTAGTAGAAAGTTGAGTGGCTAACAGATTTGGTGACGGATGTCACAGTATCCCCCACTTGAGGGAATTTCGTCCCGAAATTCAGCTTGTACCGTTATGAAAATGAATCGAGTGTTAGCTGACAAATAGTCTTATGACTAGATTGACTCAAAAAGGTATGTACTAACCTTTAGATGTGGACAAGACGGGTATGTGTCTTTGAATTGATTATTTGCTTACTTGTTTATTTATGATTGGTAGTTCTACATCTCTTGGTAAGTGCTTAACCATGTTTTGGTAACTAAGTTTCTTAGAAATTGTCTTGATGGTTGTCATACTTGTTCTCTTAACCATTAGCATAAAATGATTTCTCAAACAAATTCGAGGGACATGGGTTGATTATGTCATAATATTAGAGTGGTTTAGTGTTGGTGGTAGACGTTTCACGAGTATACTAACTAGCTCGGTATTAGATTAGTCCAAAGGGGTTCTATTTGTGATGCCATTGATAATGCTGGTTTCAAGAATGAACCTTAATGTCGAAAAGAAATGAAAAAATGAATTCTATAACTACCAGGATGGCAAGGAAAAACGATCAGAATGACTCGATGGTTCAATACATCACTGATCTGGTAGTGATGATAGAGCTGGACCTATGGAATTTTGTATTAATGTTTACCAAGTCTGAGGGGCATGGTATCCCGATTGAGAATACTGCAGGGAACTGATGTTGTTTTGATCGCAGCAGGTAAAGACAAAATCAGTAGGGTATTAGGTTGCAATCAGCAGGCAGTGTTCTAGTGACAGAGGAACCTATGCATTAATAGTCGTAATAAATCAACTTCAGTTAGATTAATGTTTATTCAAGATAGTGTTAAAACACTTAATGGGTAAATCATATGAAATTCGTTGATTAGAAGCAGATTCTATAAAATTTATGGAGAATGGCTTGAAGGATTGTGGCCGTAGGTATAAGATATTGGATTAGTGATCTTAGAGATGGTAGGCGAAATTCGATGGTCTGTTAGAGGTAGCCGGACTATTTATGTTGGAAAGCATATGAAAGGATGCATGTGAAACATGCTATTATGTTCATTATAAAGGCTAGATGAGAATTTAGGTTGAATCACAAGAACGGATGGGATTTCAAATGAGCTATTGAGGAAAAGGATGAAGGAGTTAGATTTGTAATGATTTGATTGTGTTCTACTTTTCCCCCTGAAATGGGTTAAGTTAGTCGTAATCTTAAAAGAGAGATATTGATTGTCCTATGGGTACGCGAGGTAATGGGGTGAGGCTTCTACTAAGATAAATAAATATTCATTCGATACTAATGTTTAGTTATAACCAATATGTATGGTTTTGTAGAATTTTAGCTGAAACGATAGATTAGATTCTAAGGAAGGAAAAGAGGACAAAGGGAGAAGAAAATGGACTTTAGGGGTTAGGCAGTGTTCGAAATAGTTGAGTGGGTGTGCACCGAAATCAGATTGACTAAGAAAGAAGAACAAGAGATCGAGTCCTGGAGGGATGAGTCTAAGTCTCTTGTTTCTATTAGGTACGAGTTTGAACTATGTAGCGTTTTATAAGTCTTCAAGTTTTGTTGTTGGTGTGGTGTACCGAAATGGATGGAATTTTGAACTCAAGAGTATATGAGTATTTGAAACTGGTTCTACAAATTGGAGATATGATATTTCTATATGGAAGTATATTTAACTAAGATTTCATAGTTGGAGGTCTTTAATGTTTGGTGATTACTTGAGATTTCTAAAAAAAAATTATATGTATAGTACATTCTCATGTTTATTTGTGATCTTAAAGTCAGTTTAAGATGAAATTAGGTCATTTAGGAGTTTTATGATACTGGTTAATTTAAGCCATCAGTGTTTAGCGGAAACTCATGTTGAGATTTGATTGAATATAATCGACTATGCGTTGTAGTGAAGAGTGTTGTCGGTGTGTACTCTAGAAGTTATGCGTAGAGAAGGAAAAGAAAAATACACTATGATCACATAGAGTTGTAGGGATTAATTAGTAGTCCTCATAGATTTTTCTGATGTTCCATGATATGTTTCATCGTAGTTCTTAAGGGAATATCCTTAATTATGTGGGCGATTGAGAAATTACATGTGGTGAATAAGTTTGATGTTGTGAGTACCTGAAATCGGGTCTTTATCGTATTAATAGTGTTTGACTGGTTTGTGTGATATGGTTAGTGGTCAAAAGTTATCATGTACAGTCTTATGGTGAGTGTGCATGGAGTGTTTGGTTACAACTTTATCGTGGGCGAGCATAAGCTCATTAGTGACAATTATGATGTGTTAATGAAGATTATTGACAAAAGTCTTTCAGAGTATATGGGGGGGTATTTAGTTCCACCGAGACATTATAATATCATAATGAATTTAGTCTCGTAGATAAGTATTGTTGTGTTATAGGATACTTATGAAAATGAAAATAGAATAGGATAACCTCGTAGAGGTCTTTAAGTTTCATGGTAATTAGTAAAGTCGTTTGATAGAGACTATGAAGAAGGGTGTGGCTCTTTAAATTAGAGAAGGCCTCGCAAAAGCACAACCAGTGTTTGGCAATTTCGTCGGGTTTGGAAATAATGGCCCGTATAATGACCATGTATTTAATATTATGTTATAGATTGTTGTGATTTTATTCTTACTTGGATCCTTTGGTTACTTCCAGCTTTCTGGAACACCACGTGCGTTCATAAGGTTTTCAAAACCGAATACTAAGACATATGGTATTCTTATAAGGATATAAGAATAATATATTGTGTTTGCTTGACATGTGTTGTAGGTGATAGAATTGATGTCTGACAT
>OX359293.1:33988353-33990853 GCA_947179395.2 Pulicaria dysenterica
TTGTTGTTGTTTTTGTTGTTTATTGTTTTTGTTGAAGTTGTTGTTGTTGATGTTGTTTATTGTTGTTGTAGTTTTTGTTATTTTTGTTGTTTATTGTTGTTGTTTGTTGCTGTTTTTGTTGTTTGTTGTTTGTTGTTTGTTGTTTGTTGTTGTTCTTTGTTAACACTTTGATGTTCTTGTTATTTTTGTTGTTGTTGTTGTTTGTTATTCCTTGTTGTTTTTGTTTGTTGTTATTGTTGTTGTTGTTTTTATTTGTTGTTGTTATTGTTGATGTTTTATGTTGTTGTTGTTGGTGTTGTTGTTTGTGTTGTTGTTTTTGTTGTTGATTGTTGTCGTTGTTGTTGTTGTTGTTGTTGTTGTTGTTGTTGTTTTTGTTATTTATTGTTGTTGTTGTTGTTTATTGTTGTTGTTGTTTGTTGTTGTTGTTGTTAAGTGTTGTTGTTGTTGTTGTTGTTGTTGTTTTTGTTGTTTATTGTTGTTGTTGATGTTGTTTATTGTTGTTGTAGTTTTTGTTGTTTTTGTTGTTTATTGTTGTTGTTTGTTGTTTGTTGTTTGTTGTTTGTTGTTTGTTGTTGTTCTTTGTTAACACTTTGATGTTCTTGTTATTTTTGTTGTTGTTGTTGTTTGTTATTGCTTGTTGTTTTTGTTTGTTGTTATTTGTTGTTGTTTTTATTTGTTGTTGTTGTTGTTGATGTTTTATGTTGTTGTTGTTGTGTTGTTGTTTTTGTTGTTTTTGTTGTTTTCGTTGTTGTTGTTGTTTTTGTTGTTTATTATTGTATTTTTGTTATTCTTGTTTATTGTTGTTGTTGTTTTTGTTGTTCATTGTTGTTGTTGTTTGTAGCTTGTTGTTGTTGTTTCTTGTTCTTGTTGTTGTTGTTTTTTTAGTGTTCTTGTTGTTGTTGTTGTTGTTGTATGTGTTGTTATTGTTGTTTATTGTTGTTTATTGTTGTTGTTGTTATTTGTTATTGTTGTTCTTGTTCTTGTTGTTAGTTGTTGTTGATGTTTTTGTTATTGTTGTTGTTGTTGTTGTATTTTATTATTGCTTGATGTTGTTGTTTGTTGGTCTTGTTGTTGTTGTTGTTGGATTTTGTTGTTGTTGTTGTTGTTATTTGTTGTTGTTGTTGTTGTTGTTTATTGTTGTTGTTGTTGTTTATTGATGTTGTTGTTGTTTTTGTTGTTCTTGTTTCAAGTTGTTATTGTTCTTGTTCTTCTTGTTATTGTTCTTGTTTTTGTTGTTTTAATTTGTTGATGTTATTTGTTATTATTGTTGTTTGTTGCTGCAGTTGTTGTTAATGTTGTTGCTGTTGTTGTTGTTCTTGTTGTTGTTGTTGTTATTTGTTGTTATTTGTTTGTTGTTTTTGTTGTTTATTGTTTTGTTGTTGTTGTTTGTTATTGTTGTTGTTGTTATTGTTGTTTTTGGTGTTTATTGTTCTTGTTGTTGTGGTGGTTGTTGTTCTTCTTTCAACTTGTTGTTGTTCTTCTTCTTCTTGTTCTTGTTCATGTTTTTGTTGTTTTGATTGTTGATGGTGTTATTATTTGTTATTATTGTTGTTTGTTGTTGTTGTTGTTGTTGTTTGTTGTTCTTTATTGTTTGTTGTTTGTTGTTGTTGTTTTTGTTCTTGTTCTTGTTCTTGTTCTTGTTGTTTTGATTGTTGTTGTTGTTGTGGTAGATGTTGTCGTTTGTTATTGTTGTTGTTGTTATTGTTGTTGTTGAGTTAGTTGTTGTTGTTGTTGTTTGTTATGGTTGTTGTTGTTTGTTGTTGTTTGTTGTTTGTTGATTGTTGATTGTTGTTTGTTGATTGTTGATTGTTGTTGTTGTTGTTATTGTTGTTGTTGTTGTTTTTATTTGTTGTTGTTGGTGTTGTTGTTGTTGTTTATTGTTGTTGTTGTTGTTTATTGATGTTGTTGTTGTTGTTGTTGTTGTTCTTGTTTCAAGTTGTTATTGTTCTTGTTCTTCTTGTTGTTGTTCTTGTTTTTGTTGTTTTAATTTGTTGTTGATGTTATTTGTTATTATTGTTGTTTGTTGCTGCTATTGTTGTTAATATTGTTGCTGTTGTTCAACTTCTTGTTGTTTATTGTTGTTTTTGGTTTTGTTGTTTATTGTTGTTATTTGTTGTTGTTGTTATTGTTTGTTGTTTGTTGTTTGTTGTTGTTGTTGTTTGTTGTTCTTTGTTGTTCTTGTTGTTGTTGTTGTTGTTTGTTATTGCTTGTTGTTGTTGTTTGTTGTTATTGTTGTTGTTGTTGTTGTTGTTGTTGTTTTTATTTGATGTTGTTGTTGTTGTTGTTTTTATTTGATGTTGTTGTTGTTGATGTTTATGTTGTTGTTGTTTTTGTTGTTTATTATTGTTGTTTTTGTTATTGTTGTTTGTTGTTGTTGTTGTTCATTGTTGTTTTTGTTGTTGTTTGTTGTTGTTGTTGTTTGTTATTTATTGTTGTTGTTGTTGTTGTTGTTGTTGTTTATTGTTGTTTTTGTTTGTTTTTGTTGTTGTTCTGTTATTGT
>OX359293.1:33995853-34000853 GCA_947179395.2 Pulicaria dysenterica
TGTTGTTGTTGTTGTTGTTGTTGTTGTTTGTTGTTGTTGTTGTTGTTGTTGTTTTTATTTGATGTTGTTGTTGTTGATGTTTATGTTGTTGTTGTTTTTGTTGTTTATTATTGTTGTTTTTGTTGTTCATTGTTGTTTTTCTTGTTGTTTGTTGTTGTTGTTGTTTGTAATTGCTTGTTGTTGTTGTTTCTTGTTCTTGTTGTTATTTTTTTCTTGTTGTTGTTGTTGTTGTTTGTGTTGTTATTTTGGTTGTTGTTGTTGTCGTTGTTGTTTATTGTTGTTGTTGTTGTTTATTGTTGTTTTTGTTTGTTTTTGTTGTTGTTCTGTTTGTTGTTGTTTATTGTTGTTGTTGTTGTTGTTGTTTATTGTTGTTGTTGTTGTTGTTGTTGTTGTTGTTATTTGTTGTTGTTGGTGATGTTGTTTGTGTTGTTGTTGTTGTTTTTGTTGTTGATTGTTGTCGTTGTTGTTGTTGTTGTTGTTGTTGTTGTTGTTGTTGTTGTTTTTGTTATTTATTGTTGTTGTTGTTGTTGTTGTTGTTGTTGTTGTTTATTGTTGTTGTTGTTTGTTTTTGGTGTTGTTGTGGTTGTTGTTTGTTGTTGTTGTTGTTGTTAAGTGTTGTTGTTGTTGTTGTTGTTGTTGTTTTTGTTGTTTATTGTTGTTGTTGATGTTGTTGTTGTTGATGTTGTTTATTGTTGTTGTAGTTTTTGTTATTTTTGTTGTTTATTGTTGTTGTTTGTTGCTGTTTTTGTTGTTTGTTGTTTGTTGTTTGTTGTTTGTTGTTGTTCTTTGTTAACACTTTGATGTTCTTGTTATTTTTGTTGTTGTTGTTGTTTGTTATTGCTTGTTGTTTTTGTTTGTTGTTATTGTTGTTGTTGTTTTTATTTGTTGTTGTTATTGTTGATGTTTTATGTTGTTGTTGTTGTTGGTGTTGGTGTTTGTGTTGTTGTTGTTGTTTTTGTTGTTGATTGTTGTCGTTGTTGTTGTTGTTGTTGTTGTTGTTGTTGTTGTTGTTTTTGTTATTTATTGTTGTTGTTGTTGTTTATTGTTGTTGTTGTTTGTTTTTGTTGTTGTTGTGGTTGTTGTTTGTTGTTGTTGTTGTTAAGTGTTGTTGTTGTTGTTGTTGTTGTTGTTGTTGTTTTTGTTGTTTATTGTTGTTGTTGATGTTGTTTATTGTTGTTGTAGTTTTTGTTGTTTTTGTTGTTTATTGTTGTTGTTTGTTGTTGTTTTTGTTGTTTGTTGTTTGTTGTTGTTCTTTGTTAACACTTTGATGTTCTTGTTATTTTTGTTGTTGTTGTTGTTTGTTATTGCTTGTTGTTTTTGTTTGTTGTTATTTGTTGTTGTTTTTATTTGTTGTTGTTGTTGTTGATGTTTTATGTTGTTGTTGTTGTGTTGTTGTTTTTGTTGTTTTTGTTGTTTTCGTTGTTGTTGTTGTTTTTGTTGTTTATTATTGTATTTTTGTTATTCTTGTTTATTGTTGTTGTTGTTTTTGTTGTTCATTGTTGTTGTTGTTTTTGTTTGTTGTTGTTGTTTGTAGCTTGTTGTTGTTGTTTCTTGTTCTTGTTGTTGTTGTTTTTTTAGTGTTCTTGTTGTTGTTGTGGTTGTTGTATGTGTTGTTATTGTTGTTTATTGTTGTTTTGTTGTTGTTGTTATTTGTTATTGTTGTTCTTGTTCTTGTTGTTAGTTGTTGTTGATGTTTTTGTTATTGTTGTTGTTGTTGTTGTATTTTATTATTGCTTGATGTTGTTGTTTGTTGGTCTTGTTGTTGTTGTTGTTGGATTTTGTTGTTGTTGTTGTTGTTATTTGTTGTTGTTGTTGTTGTTGTTGTTTATTGTTGTTGTTGTTGTTTATTGATGTTGTTCTTGTTTCAAGTTGTTATTGTTCTTGTTCTTCTTGTTATTGTTCTTGTTTTTGTTGTTTTAATTTGTTGATGTTATTTGTTATTATTGTTGTTTGTTGCTGCTGTTGTTGTTAATGTTGTTGCTGTTGTTGTTGTTCTTGTTGTTGTTGTTGTTATTTGTTGTTATTTGTTTGTTGTTTTTGTTGTTTATTGTTTTGTTGTTGTTGTTGGTTATTGTTGTTGTTGTTATTGTTGTTTTTGGTGTTTATTGTTCTTGTTGTTGTGGTGGTTGTTGTTCTTCTTTCAACTTGTTGTTGTTCTTCTTCTTCTTGTTCTTGTTCATGTTTTTGTTGTTTTGATTGTTGATGTTGTTATTATTTGTTATTATTGTTGTTGTTGTTGTTGTTGTTGTTGTTTGTTGTTGTTTGTTGTTTGTTGTTTGTTGTTGTTGTTTTTGTTCTTGTTCTTGTTCTTGTTCTTGTTGTTTTGATTGTTGTTGTTGTTGTGGTAGATGTTGTCGTTTGTTATTGTTGTTGTTATTTGTTGTTGTTGGTGATGTTGTTTGTGTTGTTGTTGTTGTTTTTGTTGTTGATTGTTGTCGTCGTTGTTGTTGTTGTTGTTGTTGTTGTTTTTGTTATTTATTGTTGTTGTTGTTGTTGTTGTTGTTGTTGTTGTTGTTTATTGTTGTTGTTGTTTGTTTTTGTTGTTGTTGTGGTTGTTGTTTGTTGTTGTTGTTGTTGTTAAGTGTTGTTGTTGTTGTTGTTGTTGTTGTTGTTGTTTTTGTTGTTTATTGTTGTTGTTGATGTTGTTGTTGTTGATGTTGTTTATTGTTGTTGTAGTTTTTGTTATTTTTGTTGTTTATTGTTGTTGTTTGTTGCTGTTTTTGTTGTTTGTTGTTTGTTGTTTGTTGTTTGTTGTTTGTTGTTGTTCTTTGTTAACACTTTGATGTTCTTGTTATTTTTGTTGTTGTTGTTGTTTGTTATTGCTTGTTGTTTTTGTTTGTTGTTATTGTTGTTGTTGTTTTTATTTGTTGTTGTTATTGTTGATGTTTTATGTTGTTGTTGTTGGTGTTGATGTTTGTGTTGTTGTTGTTGTTTTTGTTGTTGATTGTTGTCGTTGTTGTTGTTGTTGTTGTTGTTGTTGTTTTTGTTATTTATTGTTGTTGTTGTTGTTTATTGTTGTTGTTGTTGTGGTTGTTGTTTGTTGTTGTTGTTGTTAAGTGTTGTTGTTGTTGTTGTTGTTGTTTTTGTTGTTTATTGTTGTTGTTGATGTTGTTTATTGTTGTTGTAGTTTTTGTTGTTTATTGTTGTTGTTTGTTGTTGTTTTTGTTGTTTGTTGTTTGTTGTTTGTTGTTTGTTGTTGTTCTTTGTTAACACTTTGATGTTCTTGTTATTTTTGTTGTTGTTGTTGTTTGTTATTGCTTGTTGTTTTTGTTTGTTGTTATTTGTTGTTGTTTTTATTTGTTGTTGTTGTTGTTGATGTTTTATGTTGTTGTTGTTGTTTTTGTTGTTTTCGTTGTTGTTGTTGATTTTGTTGTTTATTATTGTATTTTTGTTATTCTTGTTTATTGTTGTTGTTGTTTTTGTTGTTCATTGTTGTTGTTGTTTTTGTTTGTTGTTGTTGTTTGTAGCTTGTTGTTGTTGTTGTTGTTTTTTTAGTGTTCTTGTTGTTGTTGTGGTTGTTGTATGTGTTGTTATTGTTGTTTATTGTTGTTTTTGTTGTTGTTGTTATTTGTTATTGTTGTTCTTGTTCTTGTTGTTAGTTGTTGTTGATGTTTTTGTTATTGTTGTTGTTGTTGTTGTATTTTATTATTGCTTGATGTTGTTGTTTGTTGGTCTTGTTGTTGTTGTTGTTGGATTTTGTTGTTGTTGTTGTTGTTATTTGTTGTTGTTGTTGTTGTTGTTGTTTATTGTTGTTGTTGTTGTTTATTGATGTTGTTGTTGTTTTTGTTGTTCTTGTTTCAAGTTGTTATTGTTCTTGTTCTTCTTGTTATTGTTCTTGTTTTTGTTGTTTTAATTTGTTGATGTTATTTGTTATTATTGTTGTTTGTTGCTGCTGTTGTTGTTAAAATTGTTGCTGTTGTTGTTGTTCTTGTTGTTGTTGTTGTTATTTGTTGTTATTTGTTTGTTGTTTTTGTTGTTTATTGTTTTGTTGTTGTTGTTGGTTATTGTTGTTGTTGTTATTTTTTTCTTGTTGTTGTTGTTGTTGTTTGTGTTGTTATTGTGGTTGTTGTTGTTGTCGTTTTTGTTGTTTATTGTTGTTGTTGTTGTTTATTGTTGTTTTTGTTTGTTTTTATTTATGTTCTGTTTGTTGTTGTTTATTGTTGTTGTTGTTGTTGTTTATTGTTGTTGTTGTTGTTGTTGTTTGTTGTTGTTGTTGTTGTTGTTGTTGTTGTTGTTGTTGTTGTTATTTGTTGTTGTTGGTGATGTTGTTTGTGTTGTTGTTGTTGTTTTTGTTGTTGATTGTTGTCGTTGTTGTTGTTGTTGTTGTTGTTGTTGTTGTTGTTTTTGTTATTTATTATTGTTGTTGTTGTTGTTGTTGTTGTTGTTTGTAGTTGTTGTTTGTTTTTGTTGTTGTTGTTGTTGTTGTTTCTTGTTGTTGTTGTTGTTAAGTGTTGTTGTTGTTGTTGTTGTTTTTGTTGTTTATTGTTGTTGTTGATGTTGTTGTTGATGTTGTTTATTGTTGTTGTAGTTTTTGTTGTTTTTGTTGTTTATTGTTGTTGTTTGTTGTTGTTTTTGTTATTTTGTTGTTTGTTGTTTGTTGTTTGTTGTTGTTCTTTGTTAACACTTTGATGTTCTTGTTATTTTTGTTGTTGTTGTTGTTTGTTATTGCTTGTTGTTTTTGTTTGTTGTTATTGTTGTTGTTGTTTTTATTTGTTGTTGTTGTTGTTGATGTTTTATGTTGTTGTTGTTGTGTTGTTGTTTTTGTTGTTTTCGTTGTTGTTGTTGTTTTTGTTGTTTATTATTGTTGTTTTTGTTATTCTTGTTTATTGTTGTTGTTGTTTTTGTTGTTCATTGTTGTTGTTGTTTTTGTTTGTTGTTGTTGTTTGTAGCTTGTTGTTGTTGTTTCTTGTTCTTGTTGTTGTTGTTTTTTTAGTGTTCTTATTGTTGTTGTGGTTGTTGTATGTGTTGTTATTGTTGTTTATTGTTGTTTTTGTTGTTGT
>OX359293.1:34003353-34010853 GCA_947179395.2 Pulicaria dysenterica
CTTCTTGTTGTTGTTGTTGTTTTTGTTGTTTTAATTTGTTGTTGATGTTATTTGTTCTTATAGTTGTTTGTTGCTGCTGTTGTTGTTAATGTTGTTGCTGCTGTTGTTGTTCTTGTTGTTGTTGTTGTTATTTGTTGTTCTTTGTTTGTTGTTTTTGTTGTTTATTGTTTTGTTGTTGTTGTTGGTTATTGTTCTTGTTGTTATTGTTGTTTTTGGTGTTTATTGTTCTTGTTAGGTGGTTGTTGTTCTTCTTTCAACTTGTTGTTGTTCTTCTTCTTCTTGTTCTTGTTCATGTTTTTGTTGTTTTGATTGTTGATGTTGTTATTATTTGTTATTATTGTTGTTTGTTGTTGTTGTTGTTGTTGTTTTTGTTCTTGTTCTTGTTCTTGTTCTTGTTGTTTTGATTGTTGTTGTTGTTGTCGTAGATGTTGTCGTTTGTTATTGTTGTTGTTGTTGTTGTTTGTTGTCACACCCCGCCAAGGCGGAAACGCGAAGTGAGACGGAGAGGATATCGTCATAACACATTGATACATTGATAGATATTACACTAAATGCAAGAAATCAAACGTGTCACGACGTTCCCCGACACAAGAAGGGACTTGGGTAAGGTCGGTATTCACGACCCTAAGTTCAAAGTTAAATAAAACGTGTATGAAAAACCCACAACCCGGGGCAGGTGATACAGAGCATGTAAACAAAAACCAAAGTATAAACCAAGATAGAAGTCTAATAAGATATCCATAAATTGTCTTAACATCATGAAGTCCCGCTAAGGCCGCCTAAAATCTTCTAGACAATCCTTAGTTGGTATTATTGACGTTACCTGAAAATGAACACTCAAAAGGGTCAACACGAATGTTGGTGAGTTCGTAGGTTTAAATAAAAGCAATTGTAACGATTTATATAATTCATTTGAAGTTACATGGTTCAAAATAGTGTATTGATATTAACATGTGTTGCATATGTGTTGATCCAATTATGTTGATCCAAATATGTGCCTCCAACAAACTATAACCGGCCGGGAACGTAAGTGGGGTATGTGTTGTCACGATGTACAAGCGTTGTCCTTTTGAGTTCACAAACCCAAAAGTTAAGTGAATACAAGCGTTGTCCTTTTGAGTTCACAAACCCAAAAGTTAAGTAAATTCAAGCGTTGTCCCTTTGAGTTCACAAACCCAAAGGTTAAGTAGATACAAGCGTTGTTATGTTGTAATACCAATACACACATTGTCAACTAGCATTTAAAGGCTTACAAATAGAGTACAATAACTCCTAATTGAGTGAATAAGCAAACGTACTTCATGAAATAACATGTTCAACATAGTGAAAGGAAAACTTTTATGGCAAAGAGAGTGTCATTTTCCCCCAAAACATAACGAGAAAAGGGGCTACGAAAACTCACCTTGATTTCGATGAAGTTGGCCTTTCAAAGTACGAGTATGGAAATCTACAAATAATTATAATACACATAAGCTTCATGTATAAGTGTTTAAACCTTCTAATGCAGCCTAAACACAAGTGTAGAACTCCTATAATGATCCTATGCCACAATGCACTTTTCCTGATTTTGATCAACTGACTTTAACCAATTTTAAACCAATTCAAGCAACCAAAAATAAAATCCCAAAATTAAAATACATAAAGTTACATGTCTTGACTAACTTCTTGAATTTTTCCAAAATTTAATAGCTTGATTACATATTAAAAAAAATTCCAAGAACTCTACTCCACCAGAAATCTGTCTGTACCAGCGCAACAAGAAGTTTAAATTTTATAAAAATATCAAACGAGAACCAAAAATTATGAAAATTTTCCAGAACTCCCTAAACCCAGCAGACTTGTTACCATAAAATTTTCAACTCAAAATTCGAAGCTTTAGACAGAAATAAAAATTGAAACTTTTGGCACTTAATCAACCGAAATTTACAATCAGCTGCACACCTAAATGGTAAAATCAATTTGACCGATCAAACGAGCACCAAAAATTACAAAACTTGATTCCAGTGAAACTAGACTCGACGAACTACAATCTAGACTCAAAAATCGAATGAAAACACAAAGAAACGACTCGGTTATGTCCTTCCAAACAGACCCTATTTCGATTTCCAGAATCTGTTTTTAAAAAAAGATTGCAACTTTAACATTAAAATCAAAAGTTTAACCCATACAAGCCTCAATCCATCACATACAAACGTTTTTGAGGCTTCTTGGCATGATCATATATATGTTTCTACCAAAAAAATCAAAATCAAAAGTAACCTAGAACAAGATAAAAGGGATGATGCTTACCTTGGTTGCCAAAACTCAACCCTAGAAGATCAAAACTTGAATTTTTTTGTGTTTCTTGTGCCTTGGAATGAAGATCGAAAATGGTGAGGGGGAGGTGGTGAAGTTGACGGCTGAATGAGGGGGAGAGGGAGAGGGAGCCGAAATTAGGGTTTTGTGGGGGGGTTAGGGTTTGTTTGGTTTATATATGGTGAGTGTAATTTAGGAATTATGTACAATATATAGTTTAAATTAGATATTTTTGTTTTTAAATGATTTTTCTTCTTTTAATATATATATATATATATATATACCCAAAATAATAAAGTATATTATTATTAATAGCTAATAAAATTGTTACAATTTATTAAAATTACGTAAGTTGGTAACTTGTGACGTTCTAATTCTATGCTACGTGATTTTCTATCTAGAAGGAACAATCTAAGAACTTATAATATTGTTGTCTCAATATCACATTGGTGTTCTAAGGATGTTTTAAATTTATCACATGTGAACGAGTGACAGAATTTTGATTTCTGAGTAGTAGAAAGTTGAGTGGCTAACAGATTTGGTGACGGATGTCACAGTATCCCCCACTTGAGGGAATTTCGTCCCGAAATTCAGCTTGTACCGTTATGAAAATGAATCGAGTGTTAGCTGACAAATAGTCTTATGACTAGATTGACTCAAAAAGGTATGTACTAACCTTTAGATGTGGACAAGACGGGTATGTGTCTTTGAATTGATTATTTGCTTACTTGTTTATTTATGATTGGTAGTTCTACATCTCTTGGTAAGTGCTTAACCATGTTTTGGTAACTAAGTTTCTTAGAAATTGTCTTGATGGTTGTCATACTTGTTCTCTTAACCATTAGCATAAAATGATTTCTCAAACAAATTCGAGGGACATGGGTTGATTATGTCATAATATTAGAGTGGTTTAGTGTTGGTGGTAGACGTTTCACGAGTATACTAACTAGCTCGGTATTAGATTAGTCCAAAGGGGTTCTATTTGTGATGCCGTTGATAATGCTGGTTTCAAGAATGAACCTTAATGTCGAAAAGAAATGAAAAAATGAATTCTATAACTACCAGGATGGCAAGGAAAAACGATCAGAATGACTCGATGGTTCAATACATCACTGATCTGGTAGTGATGATAGAGCTGGACCTATGGAATTTTGTATTAATGTTTACCAAGTCTGAGGGGCATGGTATCCCGATTGAGAATACTGCAGGGAACTGATGTTGTTTTGATCGCAGCAGGTAAAGACAAAATCAGTAGGGTATTAGGTTGCAATCAGCAGGCAGTGTTCTAGTGACAGAGGAACCTATGCATTAATAGTCGTAATAAATCAACTTCAGTTAGATTAATGTTTATTCAAGATAGTGTTAAAACACTTAATGGGTAAATCATATGAAATTCGTTGATTAGAAGCAGATTCTATAAAATTTATGGAGAATGGCTTGAAGGATTGTGGCCGTAGGTATAAGATATTGGATTAGTGATCTTAGAGATGGTAGGCGAAATTCGATGGTCTGTTAGAGGTAGCCGGACTATTTATGTTGGAAAGCATATGAAAGGATGCATGTGAAACATGCTATTATGTTCATTATAAAGGCTAGATGAGAATTTAGGTTGAATCACAAGAACGGATGGGATTTCAAATGAGCTATTGAGGAAAAGGATGAAGGAGTTAGATTTGTAATGATTTGATTGTGTTCTACTTTTCCCCCTGAAATGGGTTAAGTTAGTCGTAATCTTAAAAGAGAGATATTGATTGTCCTATGGGTACGCGAGGTAATGGGGTGAGGCTTCTACTAAGATAAATAAATATTCATTCGATACTAATGTTTAGTTATAACCAATATGTATGGTTTTGTAGAATTTTAGCTGAAACGATAGATTAGATTCTAAGGAAGGAAAAGAGGACAAAGGGAGAAGAAAATGGACTTTAGGGGTTAGGCAGTGTTCGAAATAGTTGAGTGGGTGTGCACCGAAATCAGATTGACTAAGAAAGAAGAACAAGAGATCGAGTCCTGGAGGGATGAGTCTAAGTCTCTTGTTTCTATTAGGTACGAGTTTGAACTATGTAGCGTTTTATAAGTCTTCAAGTTTTGTTGTTGGTGTGGTGTACCGAAATGGATGGAATTTTGAACTCAAGAGTATATGAGTATTTGAAACTGGTTCTACAAATTGGAGATATGATATTTCTATATGGAAGTATATTTAACTAAGATTTCATAGTTGGAGGTCTTTAATGTTTGGTGATTACTTGAGATTTCTAAAAAAAAATTATATGTATAGTACATTCTCATGTTTATTTGTGATCTTAAAGTCAGTTTAAGATGAAATTAGGTCATTTAGGAGTTTTATGATACTGGTTAATTTAAGCCATCAGTGTTTAGCGGAAACTCATGTTGAGATTTGATTGAATATAATCGACTATGCGTTGTAGTGAAGAGTGTTGTCGGTGTGTACTCTAGAAGTTATGCGTAGAGAAGGAAAAGAAAAATACACTATGATCACATAGAGTTGTAGGGATTAATTAGTAGTCCTCATAGATTTTTCTGATGTTCCATGATATGTTTCATCGTAGTTCTTAAGGGAATATCCTTAATTATGTGGGCGATTGAGAAATTACATGTGGTGAATAAGTTTGATGTTGTGAGTACCTGAAATCGGGTCTTTATCGTATTAATAGTGTTTGACTGGTTTGTGTGATATGGTTAGTGGTCAAAAGTTATCATGTACAGTCTTATGGTGAGTGTGCATGGAGTGTTTGGTTACAACTTTATCGTGGGCGAGCATAAGCTCATTAGTGACAATTATGATGTGTTAATGAAGATTATTGACAAAAGTCTTTCAGAGTATATGGGGGGGTATTTAGTTCCACCGAGACATTATAATATCATAATGAATTTAGTCTCGTAGATAAGTATTGTTGTGTTATAGGATACTTATGAAAATGAAAATAGAATAGGATAACCTCGTAGAGGTCTTTAAGTTTCATGGTAATTAGTAAAGTCGTTTGATAGAGACTATGAAGAAGGGTGTGGCTCTTTAAATTAGAGAAGGCCTCGCAAAAGCACAACCAGTGTTTGGCAATTTCGTCGGGTTTGGAAATAATGGCCCGTATAATGACCATGTATTTAATATTATGTTATAGATTGTTGTGATTTTATTCTTACTTGGATCCTTTGGTTACTTCCAGCTTTCTGGAACACCACGTGCGTTCATAAGGTTTTCAAAACCGAATACTAAGACATATGGTATTCTTATAAGGATATAAGAATAATATATTGTGTTTGCTTGACATGTGTTGTAGGTGATAGAATTGATGTCTGACATGGTTATATAGTTATAGTTGTTCATTACACTTGACTTGGTTTGATCGATTTATTGAGTCTCACAGGCAACCTATTCCTACCTACAACCTTAACTTGTTTCACAGGATGCTTCATAATACTTTAAGCGTCCTTGTGCTAGGTATGTGTGCATGGCGGTGATCAGGCGCAATGCATCCATACTTATCACAACTTCCCTTAAGGCACCATAAATCATCTCGTTCCACTTTCTTATTGGGTTAGGTAGTTATGAACACCTAGTATGCATGATACGGAACCATATAGTCATTCGAATTACCGACTCTACCCTATCGCAACAATCAAACAAGAACATGCAATAAAGCTAGTTCGGAATTCTAAGTCTATATGATTGTAACCACACGCATTCTAAATATTCACGAAAAACCTTCCCTCTACCTAATACATCACATCTAACATGAAAATATAAACAAGTAGTCAATCAAGGGATTCACGTATACTGGCTATTGGGTTAGGTAGTTATGAACACCTAGTATGCATGATACGGAACCATATAGTCATTCGAATTACCGACTCTACCCTATCGCAACAATCAAACAAGAACATGCAATAAAGCTAGTTCGGAATTCTAAGTCTATATGATTGTAACCACACGCATTCTAAATATTCACGAAAACCCTTCCCTCTACCTAATACATCACATCTAACATGAAAATATAAGCAAGTAGTCAATCAAGGGATTCACGTATACTGGCATATCCAACAAGGGGTGTCACACAATATTTTGAAGCTTCTGTGGTTCACCCGTAGGGGTATGCAAATAGTATGCATTGTATTATACAGAAATAAGGCATTGTATTCACATATGACATTCCAACTCGAAAGTAATTCTTGAAAATGACACCACGTTGCTTGTAGGGTAATACTTTTACCACATACAAGAGACTTCCACGTATGCTCGTTTTTGTGCCGAAAATGTGTAATCAAGTATAGCGTGTTGTATAGAACTAGGTATAAATACACGATGTAGTTAAAAATCCAATCATAGCCTTCTATTCATGTATCAAGTTTTAAAGGTTTCATGTTGAGGAAGGAATGATTCACTAAGAGTAACCACTTGTAAAAGCAAAATATAATACAACTGGTTTAATGCCCGTGTAACACACAGGTAGTTATAAATAAAGTTATAATTTTTATATTGACTTAATTAAATATATGGTTATTTTATATGAAAGGAAAACGGAGTATGCATATTTCTAAAAAAATTCTCAAGTTTATGAATAATATAAAACAAGTGTGAGTATTCGGGTTGGTAGGAAAATGTTGCAATAGTAGAAGAACTTGAAGAAAAAACTCGCTTAAATAATATATCACGATATAAACTTAAATTGCTAAAATACCCCTTGAATTATCATGATAAATTGGCAAAACATGTTGCAAGTTGATATATAGTATAAAAGAATTTTCTAATTATATTGATATTTTCAAAATAAATTGTTTCATAAAAATAAATAAATTGATGGACAAGTAGCAAAATTTAAAAAAAATAATCCATTAAGGAAAATTTTCTTAACAAAGTATGTGTAAATTATCAGCTTGGTAATTGAAGTTAAAATTAAGTTATAATTTGACCAAGTAAAGTCAAAATTAAATTTCAATTGAGTCAAAAATAAATGATTATGGCGTCTATTGGTAAGCCGAAACATATAATTTGTGTGAGATTGAATGCACACATAGTTCCTATTATGCAACTATATGGGGTACTTAGGTTATAGTCTAGGTCAATCCACCTAATTCTCTATAACCAATGGCTCTGATACCAATCTGTCACACCCCGCCAAGGCGGAAACGCGAAGTGAGACGGAGAGGATATCGTCATAACACATTGATACATTGATAGATATTACA
>OX359293.1:34013353-34030853 GCA_947179395.2 Pulicaria dysenterica
GTTGTTTGTTGATTGTTGTTGTTTGTTGTTGTTGTTGTTGTTGTTTGTTGTTGTTGTTATTTGTTATTGTTGTTCTTGTTCTTGTTGTTAGTAGTTGATGTTTTTTTTATTGTTGTTGTATTTTGTTATTGCTTGTTGTTGTTGTTTGTTGGTCTTGTTGTTGTTGTTGTTGGTTTTTGTTGTTGTTATTTGTTGTTGTTGTTGTTGTTTTAATTGTTTCTTGTTGCTGTTGTTTATTGTTGTTGTTGTTGTTGTTGTTGTTGTTTATTGTTGTTGTTCTTGTTGTTTGTTGTTGTTTGTTGTTCTTGTTGTTCTTGTTGTGTTGTTGTTGTTGTTGTTGTTGTTTGTTATTGCTTGTTGTTGTTGTTTGTTGTTATTGTTGTTGTTGTTGTTGTTTTTATTTGATGTTGTTGTTGTTGATCACATGTTGTTGTTGTTTTTGTTGTTTATTATTGTTGTTTTTGTTATTGTTGTTTGTTGTTATTGTTGTTTTTTTGATGTTTGTTGTTGTTGTTGTTTGTTATTGCTTGTTGTTGTTGTTTCTTGTTCTTGTTGTTATTTTTTTCTTGTTGTTGTTTGTGTTGTTATTGTGGTTGTTGTTGCTGTCGTTTTTGTTGTTTATTATTGTTGTTGTAGTTGTTGTTGTTGTTGTTGTTTATTGTTGTTTTTGTTTGTTTTTGTTGTTGTTCTGTTTGTTGTTGTTTATTGTTGTTGTTGTTGTTGTTTGTTGTTGTTGTTGTTATTTGTTGTTGTTGGTGTTGTTGTTTGTGTTGTTGTTGTTGATTGTTGTCGTTGTTGTTGTTGTTGTTGTTGTTTTTGTTATTTATTGTTGTTGTTGTTGTTGTTGTTGTTGTTGGGTTGTTGTTTGTGGTTGTTGTTGTTTGGTGTTGTTGTTGTTGTTGTTGTTGTTGTTGTTATTGTTGTTGTTTTAGTTGTTTATTGTTGTTGTTTGTTGTTGTTGTTGTTGTTTGTTGTTTGTTGTTTGTTGTTGTTCTTTGTTAACACTATGTTCTTGTTATTTTTGTTGATGATGTAGTTTCTGTTGTTGTATGTTGTTTATTGTTGTTGTTGTTGTTGTTTGTTGTTTGTTGTTGTTCTTTGTTAACACTATGTTCTTGTTATTTTTGTTGTTGTTGTTGTTTGTTATTGCTTGTTGTTTTTGTTTGTTGTTGTTGTTGTTGTTGTTGTTGTTGTTGTTGTTGTTGTTGTTGTTGTTGTTGTTGTTGTTGTTGTTGTTGATGTTTATGTTGTTCTTGTTGTGTTGTTGTTGTTGTTTTTGTTGTTTTCGTTGTTGTTGTTGTTTTTCTTGTTTATTATTGTTGTTTTTGTTATTCTTGTTTATTGTTGTTGTTGTTTTTGTTGTTCATTGTTGTTGTTGTTGTTTGTAGCTTGTTGTTGTTGTTTCTTGTTCTTGTTGTTGTTGTTTTTTTAGTGTTTTTGTTGTTGTTGTGGTTGTTGTATGTGTTGTTATTGTTGTTTATTGTTGTTGTTGTTGTTGTTCTTAGTTATTGTTGTTCTTGTTCTTGTTCTTGTTGTTAGTTGTTGTTGATGTTTTTTGTTATTGTTGTTGTTGTTGTTGTATTTTGTTATTGCTTGTTGTTGTTGTTTGTTGGTCTTGTAGTTGTTGTTGGATTTTGTTGTTGTTCTTGTTGTTTATTGTTGTTGTTGTTGTTATTTGTTGTTATTGTTGTTATTGCTTGTTGTTGTTGTTTGTTGGTCTTGTTGTTGTTGTTGTTGGTTTTTGTTGTTGTTATTTGTTGTTGTTGTTGTTGTTTTAATTGTTTCTTGTTGCTGTTGTTTATTGTTGTTGTTGTTGTTGTTGTTGTTGTTGTTGTTTATTGTTGTTGTTCTTGTTGTTTGTTGTTCTTTGTTGTTCTTGTTGTTCTTGTTGTGTTGTTGTTGTTGTTGTTGTTGTTTGTTATTGCTTGTTGTTGTTGTTTGTTGTTATTGTTGTTGTTGTTGTTGTTTTTATTTGATGTTGTTGTTGTTGATCACATGTTGTTGTTGTTTTTGTTGTTTATTATTGTTGTTTTTGTTATTGTTGTTTGTTGTTATTGTTGTTTTTTTGATGTTTGTTGTTGTTGTTGTTTGTTATTGCAAGCTTGTTGTTGTTGTTTCTTGTTCTTGTTGTTATTTTTTTCTTGTTGTTGTTTGTGTTGTTATTGTGGTTGTTGTTGCTGTCGTTTTTGTTGTTTATTATTGTTGTTGTAGTTGTTGTTGTTGTTGTTTATTGTTGTTTTTGTTTGTTTTTGTTGTTGTTCTGTTTGTTGTTGTTTATTGTTGTTGTTGTTGTTGTTTGTTGTTGTTGTTGTTGTTATTTGTTGTTGTTGGTGTTGTTGTTTGTGTTGTTGTTGTTGATTGTTGTCGTTGTTGTTGTTGTTGTTGTTTTTGTTATTTATTGTTGTTGTTGTTGTTGTTGTTGTTGGGTTGTTGTTTGTTGTTGTTGTTGTTTGGTGTTGTTGTTGTTGTTGTTGTTATTGTTGTTGTTTTAGTTGTTTATTGTTGTTGTTTGTTGTTGTTGTTGTTGTTTGTTGGTTGTTGTTTGTTGTTGTTCTTTGTTAACACTATGTTCTTGTTATTTTTGTTGATGATGTAGTTTCTGTTGTTGTATGTTGTTTATTGTTGTTGTTGTTGTTGTTTGTTGTTTGTTGTTTGTTGTTGTTCTTTGTTAACACTATGTTCTTGTTATTTTTGTTGTTGTTGTTGTTTGTTATTGCTTGTTGTTTTTGTTTGTTGTTGTTGTTGTTGTTGTTGTTGTTGTTGTTGTTGATGTTTATGTTGTTCTTGTTGTGTTGTTGTTGTTGTTTTTGTTGTTTTCGTTGTTGTTGTTGTTTTTCTTGTTTATTATTGTTGTTTTTGTTATTCTTGTTTATTGTTGTTGTTGTTTTTGTTGTTCATTGTTGTTGTTGTTGTTTGTAGCTTGTTGTTGTTGTTTCTTGTTCTTGTTGTTGTTGTTTTTTTAGTGTTTTTGTTGTTGTTGTGGTTGTTGTATGTGTTGTTATTGTTGTTTATTGTTGTTGTTGTTGTTGTTGTTCTTAGTTATTGTTGTTCTTGTTCTTGTTCTTGTTGTTAGTTGTTGTTGATGTTTTTTGTTATTGTTGTTGTTGTTGTTGTATTTTGTTATTGCTTGTTGTTGTTGTTTGTTGGTCTTGTAGTTGTTGTTGGATTTTGTTGTTGTTGTTGTTGTTTATTGTTGTTGTTGTTGTTATTTATTGTTGTTGTTGTTGTTGTTGTTCTTGTTTCAAGTTGTTATTGTTCTTGTTCTTCTTGTTGTTGATGTTATTTGTTATAATTGTTGTTTTTTGCTGCTGTTGTTGTTATTGTTGTTTTTGGTGTTTATTGTTCTTGTTGTTATGGTGGTTGTTGTTCTTCTTTCAACTTCTTGTTGTTCTTCTTCTTCTTGTTCTTGTTCTTGTTCTTGTTGTTTTTATTGTTGATGTTGTTATTATTTGTTATTATTGTTGTTTGTTGTTGTTGTTGTTGTTGTTTGTTGTTGTTTGTTGTTTATTGTTGTTGTTGTTGTTTTTGTTCTTGTTCTTGTTCTTGTTCTTGTTCTTGTTGTTTTGATTGTTGTTGTTGTTGTGGCAGATGTTGTCGTTTGTTATTGTTGTTGTTGTTGTTGTTTTTATTTGTTGTTGTTGGTGTTGTTGTTGTTGTTTATTGTTGTTGTTGTTGTTTATTGATGTTGTTGTTGTTGTTGTTCTTGTTTCAAGTTGTTATTGTTCTTGTTCTTCTTGTTGTTGTTGTTGTTTTTGTTGTTTTAATTTGTTGTTGATGTTATTTGTTATTATTGTTGTTTGTTGCTGCTGTTGTTGTTAATGTTGTTGCTGTTGTTGTTGTTCTTGTTGTTTATTGTTGTTTTTGGTTTTGTAGTTTATTGTTGTTGTTGTTGTTGTTGTTTTTATTTGATGTTGTTGTTGTTGTTGTTTTTATTTGATGTTGTTGTTGTTTTTGTTTTCGTTGTTGTTGTTGTTTTTGTTGTTTATTATTGTTGTTTTTGTTATTGTTGTTTGTTGTTGTTGTTGTTGTTGTTTTTGTTGTTCATTGTTGTTTTTGTTGTTGTTTGTTGTTGTTGTTGTTTGTTATTTATTGTTGTTGTTGTTGTTGTTGTTGTTGTTGTTGTTTATTGTTGTTTTTGTTTGTTTTTGTTGTTGTTCTGTTTGTTGTTGTTTATTGTTGTTGTTGTTGTTGTTGTTGTTTGTTGTTGTTGTTGTTTTTGTTGTTGTTGTTGTTATTTGTTGTTGTTGGTGTTGTTGTTTGTGTTGTTGTTGTTGTTTTTGTTGTTGATTGTTGTCGTTGATGTTGTTGTTGTTGTTGTTGTTGTTTTTGTTATTTATTGTTGTTGTTGTTTATTGTTGTTGTTGTTTGTTTTTTTTGTTGTTGTGGTTGTTGTTTGTTGTTGTTGTTGTTGTTAAGTGTTGTTGTTGTTGTTGTTGTTTTTGTTGTTTATTGTTGTTGTTGATGTTGTTTATTGTTGTTGTAGTTTTTGTTGTTTTTGTTGTTTATTGTTGTTGTTTGTTGTTGTTTTTGTTGTTTGTTGTTTGTTGATGTTCTTTGTTAACACTTTCATGTTTTTGTTATTTTTGTTGTTGTTGTTGTTTGTTATTGCTTGTTGTTTTTGTTTGTTGTTAGTGTTCTTGTTGTTGTTGTGGTTGTTGTATGTGTTGTTATTGTTGTTTATTGTTGTTGTTCTTGTTGTTGTTGTTCTTGTTATTTGTTATTGTTGTTTTTGTTGTTTTTGTTGTTTATTGTTGTTGTTTGTTGTTGTTTTTGTTGTTTGTTGTTTGTTGTTTGTTGAGTTCTTTGTTAACACTTTGATGTTCTTGTTATTTTTGTTGTTGTTGTTGTTTGTTATTGCTTGTTGTTTTTGTTTGTTGTTATTGTTGTTGTTATTTTTATTTGTTGTTGTTGTTGTTGATGTTTTTATGTTGTTGTTGTTGTGTTGTTGTTGTTGTTGTTGTTGTTTTTGTTATTTATTGTTGTTGTTGTTTGTTGTTGTTTTTGTTGTTTGTTGTTTGTTGTTTGTTGTTGTTCTTTGTTAACACTTTGATGTTCTTGTTATTTTTGTTGTTGTTGTTGTTTGTTATTGCTTGTTGTTTTTGTTTGTTGTTATTGTTGTTGTTATTTTTATTTGTTGTTGTTGTTGTTGATGTTTTTATGTTGTTGTTGTTGTGTTGTTGTTGTTGTTGTTTTTGTTGTGTATTATTGTTGTTTTTGTTATTCTTGTTTATTGTTGTTGTTGTTTTTGTAGTTCATTGTTGTTGTTGTTTCTTGTTCTTGTTGTTATATTTTTCTTGTTGTTGTTGTTGTTTGTGTTGTTATTGTGGTTGTTGTTGTTGTCGTTTTTGTTGTTTATTGTTGTTGTTGTTGTTGTTGTTGTTGTTTATTGTTGTTTTTGTTTGTTTTTGTTGTTGTTCTGTTTGTTGTTGTTTATTGTTGTTGTTGTTGTTGTTGTTGTTTTTATTTGATGTTGTTGTTGTTGTTGTTTTTATTTGATGTTGTTGTTGTTGATGTTTATGTTGTTGTTGTTTTCGTTGTTGTTGTTTGTTGTTATTGTTGTTGTTATTTTTATTTGTTGTTGTTGTTGTTGTTGTTGATGTTTTTATGTTGTTGTTGTTGTGTTGTTGTTGTTGTTGTTTTTGTTGTTTTCGTTGTTGTTGTTGTTTTTGTTGTGTATTATTGTTGTTTTTGTTATTCTTGTTTATTGTTGTTGTTGTTTTTGTAGTTCATTGTTGTTGTTGTTTCTTGTTCTTGTTGTTATTTTTTTCTTGTTGTTGTTGTTGTTGTTTGTGTTGTTATTGTGGTTGTTGTTGTTGTCGTTTTTGTTGTTTATTGTTGTTGTTGTTGTTGTTGTTTATTGTTGTTTTTGTTTGTTTTTGTTGTTGTTCTGTTTGTTGTTGTTTATTGTTGTTGTTGTTGTTTATTGATGTTGTTGTTGTTGTTGTTCTTGTTTCAAGTTGTTATTGTTCTTGTTCTTGTTGTTGTTGTTCTTATTTTTGTTGTTTTAATTTGTTGTTGATGTTATTTGTTATTATTGTTGTTTGTTGCTGCTGTTGTTGTTAATGTTGTTGCTGTTGTTGTTGTTCTTGTTGTTTGTTGTTGTTGTTGTTGTAGTTGTTGTTTGTTGTTGTTGTTGTTAAGTGTTGTTGTTGTTGTTGTTGTTTTTGTTGTTTATTGTTGTTGTTGATGTTGTTGTTGATGTTGTTTATTGTTGTTGTAGTTTTTGTTGTTTATTGTTGTTGTTTGTTGTTGTTTTTGTTGTTTGTTGTTTGTTGTTTGTTGTTTGTTGTTGTTCTTTGTTAACACTTTGATGTTCTTGTTATTTTTGTTGTTATTGTTGTTTGTTATTGCTTGTTGTTTTTGTTTGTTGTTATTGTTGTTATTTTTATTTGTTGTTGTTGTTGTTGATGTTTTTATGTTGTTGTTGTTGTGTTGTTGTTGTTGTTGTTTTTGTTGTTTTAGTTGTTGTTTTTGTTTTTGTTGTGTATTATTGTTGTTTTTGTTATTCTTGTTTATTGTTGTTGTTGTTTTTGTAGTTCATTGTTGTTGTTGTTTCTTGTTCTTGTTGTTATTTTTTTCTTGTTGTTGTTGTTGTTGTTTGTGTTGTTATTGTGGTTGTTGTTGTTGTCGTTTTTGTTGTTTATTGTTGTTGTTGTTGTTGTTGTTGTTGTTTATTGTTGTTTTTGTTTGTTTTTGTTGTTGTTCTGTTTGTTGTTGTTTATTGTTGTTGTTGTTGTTGTTGTTGTTTTTATTTGATGTTGTTGTTGTTGTTGTTTTTATTTGATGTTGTTGTTGTTGTTTTTGTTGTTTATTATTGTTGTTTTTGTTATTGTTGTTTGTTGTTGTTGTTGTTTTTGTTGTTCATTGTTGTTTTTGTTGTTGTTGTTGTTTGTTATTGCTTGTTGTTGTTGTTTCTTGTTCTTGTTGTTATTTTTTTCTTGTTGTTGTTGTTGTTGTTTGTGTTGTTATTGTGGTTGTTGTTGTTGTCGTTTTTGTTGTTTATTGTTGTTGTTGTTGTTGTTGTTTATTGTTGTTTTTGTTTGTTTTTGTTGGTGTTCTGTTTGTTGTTGTTTATTGTTGTTGTTTTTGTTGTTGTTGTTTGTTGTTGTTGTTGTTGTTGTTGTTATTTGTTGTTGTTGGTGTTGTTGTTTGTGTTGTTGTTGTTGTTTTTGTTTTTGATTGTTGTTGTTGTTGTTGTTGTTGTTGTTGTTGTTGTTGTTGTTTTTGTTATTTATTGTTGTTGTTGTTGTTGTTTATTGTTATTGTTGTTTGTTTTTGTTGTTGTTGTGGTTGTTGTTTGTTGTTGTTGTTGTTAATTGTTGTTGTTGTTGTTGTTGTTGTTGTTTTTGTTGTTTATTGTTGTTGTTGATGTTGTTTATTGTTGTTGTAGTTTTTGTTGTTTTTGTTGTTTATTGTTGTTGTTTGTTGTTGTTTTTGTTGTTTGTTGTTTGTTGTTTGTTGTTTGTTGTTGTTCTTTGTTAACACTTTGATGTTCTTGTTATTTTTGTTGTTGTTGTTGTTTGTTATTGCTTGTTGTTTTTGTTTGTTGTTATTGTTGTTGTTATTTTTATTTGTTGTTGTTGTTGTTGATGTTTTTATGTTGTTGTTGTTGTGTTGTTGTTGTTGTTGTTGTTGTTTTTGTTATTTATTGTTGTTGTTGTTTGTTGTTGTTTTTGTTGTTTGTTGTTTGTTGTTTGTTGTTGTTCTTTGTGTTAACTTTGATGTTGTTGTTATTTTTGTTGTTGTTGTTGTTTGTTATTGCTTGTTGTTTTTGTTTGTTGTTATTGTTGTTGTTATTTTTATTTGTTGTTGTTGTTGTTGATGTTTTTATGTTGTTGTTGTTGTGTTGTTGTTGTTGTTGTTTTTGTTGTGTATTATTGTTGTTTTTGTTATTCTTGTTTATTGTTGTTGTTGTTTTTGTAGTTCATTGTTGTTGTTGTTTCTTGTTCTTGTTGTTATTTTTTTCTTGTTGTTGTTGTTGTTTGTGTTGTTATTGTGGTTGTTGTTGTTGTCGTTTTTGTTGTTTATTGTTGTTGTTGTTGTTGTTGTTGTTGTTTATTGTTGTTTTTGTTTGTTTTTGTTGTTGTTCTGTTTGTTGTTGTTTATTGTTGTTGTTGTTGTTGTTGTTGTTTTTATTTGATGTTGTTGTTGTTGTTGTTTTTATTTGATGTTGTTGTTGTTGATATTTATGTTGTTGTTGTTTTCGTTGTTGTTGTTTGTTGTTATTGTTGTTGTTATTTTTATTTGTTGTTGTTGTTGGTGTTTTTATGTTGTTGTTGTTGTGTTGTTGTTGTTGTTGTTTTTGTTGTTTTCGTTGTTGTTGTTGTTTTTGTTGTGTATTATTGTTGTTTTTGTTATTCTTGTTTATTGTTGTTGTTGTTTTTGTAGTTCATTGTTGTTGTTGTTTTTGTTTGTTGTTGTTGTTTGTAGCTTGTTGTTGTTGTTTCTTGTTCTTGTTGTTGTTGTTTTTTTAGTGTTGTTGTTGTTGTTGTGGTTGTTGTATGTGTTGTTATTGTTGTTTATTGTTGTTGTTGTTGTTATTTTTTATTGTTGTTCTTGTTCTTGTTGTTACTTGTTGTTGATGTTTTTGTTATTGTTGTTGTTGTTGTTGTATTTTGTTATTGCTTGTTAGTTTGTTGGTCTTGTTGTTGTTGTTGTTGGATTTTGTTGTTGTTGTTGTTATTATTTGTTGTTGTTGTTGTTGTTGTTTATTGTTGTTGTTGTTGTTTATTGATGTTGTTGTTGTTGTTGTTATTGTTTCAAGTTGTTATTGTTCTTGTTCTTGTTGTTGTTGTTCTTATTTTTGTTGTTTTAATTTGTTGTTGATGTTATTTGTTATTATTGTTGTTTGTTGCTGCTGTTGTTGTTAATGTTGTTGCTGTTGTTGTTGTTCTTGTTGTTTATTGTTGTTTTTGGTTTTGTTGTTTATTGTTGTTGTTTGTTGTTGTTGTTGTTGTGGTTGTTGTTTGTTGTTGTTGTTGTTGTTTTTGTTGTTTATTGTTGTTGTTGATGTTGTTGTTGATGTTGTTTATTGTTGTTGTAGTTTTTGTTGTTTTTATTGTTTATTGTTGTTGTTTGTTGTTGTTTTTGTTGTTTGTTGTTTGTTGTTTGTTGTTTGTTGTTTGTTGTTGTTCTTTGTTAACACTTTGATGTTCTTGTTATTTTTGTTGTATAGCTTGTTGTTTTTGTTTGTTGTTATTGTTGTTGTTATTTTTATTTGTTGTTGTTGTTGTTGATGTTTTTATGTTGTTGTTGTTGTGTTGTTGTTGTTGTTGTTTTTGTTGTTTTCGTTGTTGTTGTTGTTTTTGTTGTGTATTATTGTTGTTTTTGTTATTCTTGTTTATTGTTGTTGTTGTTTTTGTAGTTCATTGTTGTTGTTGTTTCTTGTTCTTGTTGTTATTTTTTTCTTGTTGTTGTTTTTGTTGTTTGTGTTGTTATTGTGGTTGTTGTTGTTGTCGTTTTTGTTGTTTATTGTTGTTGTTGTTGTTGTTGTTTATTGTTGTTTTTGTTTGTTTTTGTTGTTGTTCTGTTTGTTGTTGTTTATTGTTGTTGTTGTTGTTTATTGATGTTGTTGTTGTTGTTGTTCTTGTTTCAAGTTGTTATTGTTCTTGTTCTTGTTGTTGTTGTTCTTATTTTTGTTGTTTTAATTTGTTGTTGATGTTATTTGTTATTATTGTTGTTTGTTGCTGCTGTTGTTGTTAATGTTGTTGCTGTTGTTGTTGTTCTTGTTGTTTGTTGTTGTTGTTGTTGTAGTTGTTGTTTGTTGTTGTTGTTGTTAAGTGTTGTTGTTGTTGTTGTTGTTGTTTTTGTTGTTTATTGTTGTTGTTGATGTTGTTGTTGATGTTGTTTATTGTTGTTGTAGTTTTTGTTGTTTATTGTTGTTGTTTGTTGTTGTTTTTGTTGTTTGTTGTTTGTTGTTTGTTGTTTGTTGTTGTTCTTTGTTAACACTTTGATGTTCTTGTTATTTTTGTTGTTATTGTTGTTTGTTATTGCTTGTTGTTTTTGTTTGTTGTTATTGTTGTTATTTTTATTTGTTGTTGTTGTTGTTGATGTTTTTATGTTGTTGTTGTTGTGTTGTTGTTGTTGTTGTTTTTGTTGTTTTCGTTGTTGTTGTTGTTTTTGTACTGTATTATTGTTGTTTTTGTTATTCTTGTTTATTGTTGTTGTTGTTTTTGTAGTTCATTGTTGTTGTTGTTTCTTGTTCTTGTTGTTATTTTTTTCTTGTTGTTGTTGTTGTTGTTTGTGTTGTTATTGTGGTTGTTGTTGTTGTCGTTTTTGTTGTTTATTGTTGTTGTTGTTGTTGTTGTTGTTTATTGTTGTTTTTGTTTGTTTTTGTTGTTGTTCTGTTTGTTGTTGTTTATTGTTGTTGTTGTTGTTTATTGATGTTGTTGTTCTTGTTGTTCTTGTTTCAAGTTGTTATTGTTCTTGTTCTTGTTGTTGTTGTTCTTATTTTTGTTGTTTTAATTTGTTGTTGATGTTATTTGTTATTATTGTTGTTTGTTGCTGCTGTTGTTGTTAATGTTGTTGCTGTTGTTGTTGTTCTTGTTGTTTGTTGTTCTTGTTGTTGTAGTTGTTGTTTGTTGTTGTTGTTGTTAAGTGTTGTTGTTGTTGTTGTTGTTTTTGTTGTTTATTGTTGTTGTTGATGTTGTTGTTGATGTTGTTTATTGTTGTTGTAGTTTTTGTTGTTTATTGTTGTTGTTTGTTGTTGTTTTTGTTGTTGTTCTTTGTTAACACTTTGATGTTCTTGTTATTTTTGTTGATATTGTTGTTTGTTATTGCTTGTTGTTTTTGTTTGTTGTTATTGTTGTTATTTTTATTTGTTGTTGTTGTTGTTGATGTTTTTATGTTGTTGTTGTTGTGTTGTTGTTGTTGTTGTTTTTGTTGTTTTCGTTGTTGTTGTTGTTTTTGTTGTGTATTATTGTTGTTTTTGTTATTCTTGTTTATTGTTGTTGTTGTTTTTGTAGTTCATTGTTGTTGTTGTTTCTTGTTCTTGTTGTTATTTTTTTCTTGTTGTTGTTGTTGTTGTTTGTGTTGTTATTGTGGTTGTTGTTGTTGTCGTTTTTGTTGTTTATTGTTGTTGTTGTTGTTGTTGTTGTTTATTGTTGTTTTTGTTTGTTTTTGTTATTGTTCTGTTTGTTGTTGTTTATTGTTGTTGTTGTTGTTGTTGTTGTTGTTTTTATTTGATGTTGTTGTTGTTGTTATTTTTATTTGATGTTGTTGTTGTTGTTTTTGTTGTTTATTATTGTTGTTTTTGTTATTGTTGTTTGTTGTTGTTGTTGTTTTTGTTGTTCATTGTTGTTTTTGTTGTTGTTGTTGTTTGTTATTGCTTGTTGTTGTTGTTTCTTGTTCTTGTTGTTATTTTTTTCTTGTTGTTGTTGTTGTTGTTTGTGTTGTTATTGTGGTTGTTGTTGTTGTCGTTTTTGTTGTTTATTGTTGTTGTTGTTGTTGTTGTTTATTGTTGTTTTTGTTTGTTTTTGTTGGTGTTCTGTTTGTTGTTGTTTATTGTTGTTGTTTTTGTTGTTGTTGTTTGTTGTTGTTGTTGTTGTTGTTGTTATTTGTTGTTGTTGGTGTTGTTGTTTGTGTTGTTGTTGTTGTTTTTGTTGTTGATTGTTGTCGTTGTTGTTGTTGTTGTTGTTTTTGTTGTTGTTTTTGTTATTTATTGTTGTTGTTGTTGTTGTTTATTGTTATTGTTGTTTGTTTTTGTTGTTGTTGTGGTTGTTGTTTGTTGTTGTTGTTGTTAAGTGTTGTTGTTGTTGTTGTTGTTGTTGTTTTTGTTGTTTATTGTTGTTGTTGATGTTGTTTATTGTTGTTGTAGTTTTTGTTGTTTTTGTTGTTTATTGTTGTTGTTTGTTGTTGTTTTTGTTGTTTGTTGTTTGTTGTTTGTTGTTTGTTGTTTGTTGTTTGTTGTTGTTCTTTGTTAACACTTTGATGTTCTTGTTATTTTTGTTGTTGTTGTTGTTTGTTATTGCTTGTTGTTTTTGTTTGTTGTTATTGTTGTTGTTATTTTTATTTGTTGTTGTTGTTGTTGATGTTTTTATGTTGTTGTTGTTGTGTTGTTGTTGTTGTTGTTGTTGTTTTTGTTGTTTATTGTTGTTGTTGTTTGTTGTTGTTTTTGTTGTTTGTTGTTTGTTGTTTGTTGTTGTTCTTTGTTAACACTTTGATGTTCTTGTTATTTTTGTTGTTGTTGTTGTTTGTTATTGCTTGTTGTTATTGTTGTTGTTATTTTTATTTGTTGTTGTTGTTGTTGATGTTTTTATGTTGTTGTTGTTGTGTTGTTGTTGTTGTTGTTTTTGTTGTGTATTATTGTTGTTTTTGTTATTCTTGTTTATTGTTGTTGTTGTTTTTGTAGTTCATTGTTGTTGTTGTTTCTTGTTCTTGTTGTTATTTTTTTCTTGTTGTTGTTGTTGTTTGTGTTGTTATTGTGGTTGTTGTTGTTGTCGTTTTTGTTGTTTATTGTTGTTGTTGTTGTTGTTGTTGTTGGTTATTTTTGTTTTTGTTTTTTTTTTGTTGTTGTTCTGTTTGTTGTTGTTTATTGTTGTTGTTGTTGTTGTTGTTGTTTTTATTTGATGTTGTTGTTGTTGTTGTTTTTATTTGATGTTGTTGTTGTTGATGTTTATGTTGTTGTTGTTTTCGTTGTTGTTGTTTGTTGTTATTGTTGTTGTTATTTTTATTTGTTGTTGTTGTTGTTGTTGTTGATGTTTTTATGTTGTTGTTGTTGTGTTGTTGTTGTTGTTGTTTTTGTTGTTTTCGTTGTTGTTGTTGTTTTTGTTGTGTATTATTGTTGTTTTTGTTGTTCTTGTTTATTGTTGTTGTTGTTTTTGTAGTTCATTGTTGTTGTTGTTTCTTGTTCTTGTTGTTATTTTTTTCTTGTTGTTGTTGTTGTTGTTTGTGTTGTTATTGTGGTTGTTGTTGTTGTCGTTTTTGTTGTTTATTGTTGTTGTTGTTGTTGTTGTTTATTGTTGTTTTTGTTTGTTTTTGTTGTTGTTCTGTTTGTTGTTGTTTATTGTTGTTGTTGTTGTTTATTGATGTTGTTGTTGTTGTTGTTCTTGTTTCAAGTTGTTATTGTTCTTGTTCTTGTTGTTGTTGTTCTTATTTTTGTTGTTTTAATTTGTTGTTGATGTTATTTGTTATTATTGTTGTTTGTTGCTGCTGTTGTTGTTAATGTTGTTGCTGTTGTTGTTGTTCTTGTTGTTTGTTGTTGTTGTTGTTGTAGTTGTTGTTTGTTGTTGTTGTTGTTAATTGTTGTTGTTGTTGTTGTTGTTGTTTTTGTTGTTTATTGTTGTTGTTGATGTTGTTGTTGATGTTGTTTATTGTTGTTGTAGTTTTTGTTGTTTATTGTTGTTGTTTGTTGTTGTTTTTGTTGTTTGTTGTTTGTTGTTTGTTGTTTGTTGTTGTTCTTTGTTAACACTTTGATGTTCTTGTTATTTTTGTTGTTATTGTTGTTTGTTATTGCTTGTTGTTTTTGTTTGTTGTTATTGTTGTTATTTTTATTTGTTGTTGTTGTTGTTGATGTTTTTATGTTGTTGTTGTTGTGTTGTTGTTGTTGTTGTTTTTGTTGTTTTCTTTGTTGTTGTTGTTTTTGTTGTGTATTATTGTTGTTTTTGTTATTCTTGTTTATTGTTGTTGTTGTTTTTGTAGTTCATTGTTGTTGTTGTTTCTTGTTCTTGTTGTTATTTTTTTCTTGTTGTTGTTGTTGTTGTTTGTGTTGTTATTGTGGTTGTTGTTGTTGTCGTTTTTGTTGTTTATTGTTGTTGTTGTTGTTGTTGTTGTTTATTGTTGTTTTTGTTTGTTTTTGTTGTTGTTCTGTTTGTTGTTGTTTATTGTTGTTGTTGTTGTTGTTGTTGTTTTTATTTGATGTTGTTGTTGTTGTTGTTTTTATTTGATGTTGTTGTTGTTGTTTTTGATGTTTATTATTGTTGTTTTTGTTATTGTTGTTTGTTGTTGTTGTTGTTTTTGTTGTTCATTGTTGTTTTTGTTGTTGTTGTTGTTTGTTATTGCTTGTTGTTGTTGTTTCTTGTTCTTGTTGTTATTTTTTTCTTGTTGTTGTTGTTGTTGTTTGTGTTGTTATTGTGGTTGTTGTTGTTGTCGTTTTTGTTGTTTATTGTTGTTGTTGTTGTTGTTGTTTATTGTTGTTTTTGTTTGTTTTTGTTGGTGTTCTGTTTGTTGTTGTTTATTGTTGTTGTTTTTGTTGTTGTTGTTTGTTGTTGTTGTTGTTGTTGTTGTTATTTGTTGTTGTTGGTGTTGTTGTTTGTGTTGTTGTTGTTGTTTTTGTTGTTGATTGTTGTCGTTGTTGTTGTTGTTGTTGTTGTTGTTGTTGTTGTTTTTGTTATTTATTGTTGTTGTTGTTGTTGTTTATTGTTATTGTTGTTTGTTTTTGTTGTTGTTGTGGTTGTTGTTTGTTGTTGTTGTTGTTAAGTGTTGTTGTTGTTGTTGTTGTTGTTGTTTTTGTTGTTTATTGTTGTTGTTGATGTTGTTTATTGTTGTTGTAGTTTTTGTTGTTTTTGTTGTTTATTGTTGTTGTTTGTTGTTGTTTTTGTTGTTTGTTGTTTGTTGTTTGTTATTTGCTTGTTGTTTTTGTTTGTTGTTATTGTTGTTGTTATTTTTATTTGTTGTTGTTGTTGTTGATGTTTTTATGTTGTTGTTGTTGTGTTGTTGTTGTTGTTGTTGTTGTTTTTGTTATTTATTGTTGTTGTTGTTTGTTGTTGTTTTTGTTGTTTGTTGTTTGTTGTTTGTTGTTGTTCTTTGTTAACACTTTGATGTTCTTGTTATTTTTGTTGTTGTTGTTGTTTGTTATTGCTTGTTGTTTTTGTTTGTTGTTATTGTTGTTGTTATTTTTATTTGTTGTTGTTGTTGTTGATGTTTTTAAGTTGTTGTTGTTGTGTTGTTGTTGTTGTTGTTTTTGTTGTGTATTATTGTTGTTTTTGTTATTCTTGTTTATTGTTGTTGTTGTTTTTGTAGTTCATTGTTGTTGTTGTTTCTTGTTCTTGTTGTTATTTTTTTCTTGTTGTTGTTGTTGTTTGTGTTGTTATTGTGGTTGTTGTTGTTGTCGTTTTTGTTGTTTATTGTTGTTGTTGTTGTTGTTGTTGTTGTTTATTGTTGTTTTTGTTTGTTTTTGTTGTTGTTCTGTTTGTTGTTGTTTATTGTTGTTGTTGTTGTTGTTGTTGTTTTTATTTGATGTTGTTGTTGTTGTTGTTTTTATTTGATGTTGTTGTTGTTGATGTTTATGTTGTTGTTGTTTTCGTTGTTGTTGTTTGTTGTTATTGTTGTTGTTATTTTTATTTGTTGTTGTTGTTGTTGATGTTTTTATGTTGTTGTTGTTGTGTTGTTGTTGTTGTTGTTGTTGTTTTTGTTATTTATTGTTGTTGTTGTTTGTTGTTGTTTTTGTTGTTTGTTGTTTGTTGTTTGTTGTTGTTCTTTGTTAACACTTTGATGTTCTTGTTATTTTTGTTGTTGTTGTTGTTTGTTATTGCTTGTTGTTTTTGTTTGTTGTTATTGTTGTTGTTATTTTTATTTGTTGTTGTTGTTGTTGATGTTTTTATGTTGTTGTTGTTGTGTTGTTGTTGTTGTTGTTTTTGTTGTGTATTATTGTTGTTTTTGTTATTCTTGTTTATTGTTGTTGTTGTTTTTGTAGTTCATTGTTGTTGTTGTTTCTTGTTCTTGTTGTTATATTTTTCTTGTTGTTGTTGTTGTTTGTGTTGTTATTGTGGTTGTTGTTGTTGTCGTTTTTGTTGTTTATTGTTGTTGTTGTTGTTGTTGTTGTTGTTTATTGTTGTTTTTGTTTGTTTTTGTTGTTGTTCTGTTTGTTGTTGTTTATTGTTGTTGTTGTTGTTGTTGTTGTTTTTATTTGATGTTGTTGTTGTTGTTGTTTTTATTTGATGTTGTTGTTGTTGATGTTTATGTTGTTGTTGTTTTCGTTGTTGTTGTTTGTTGTTATTGTTGTTGTTATTTTTATTTGTTGTTGTTGTTGTTGTTGTTGATGTTTTTATGTTGTTGTTGTTGTGTTGTTGTTGTTGTTGTTTTTGTTGTTTTCGTTGTTGTTGTTGTTTTTGTTGTGTATTATTGTTGTTTTTGTTATTCTTGTTTATTGTTGTTGTTGTTTTTGTAGTTCATTGTTGTTGTTGTTTCTTGTTCTTGTTGTTATTTTTTTCTTGTTGTTGTTGTTGTTGTTTGTGTTGTTATTGTGGTTGTTGTTGTTGTTGTTTTTGTTGTTTATTGTTGTTGTTGTTGTTGTTGTTTATTGTTGTTTTTGTTTGTTTTTGTTGTTGTTCTGTTTGTTGTTGTTTATTGTTGTTGTTGTTGTTTATTGATGTTGTTGTTGTTGTTGTTCTTGTTTCAAGTTGTTATTGTTCTTGTTCTTGTTGTTGTTGTTCTTATTTTTGTTGTTTTAATTTGTTGTTGATGTTATTTGTTATTATTGTTGTTTGTTGCTGCTGTTGTTGTTAATGTTGTTGCTGTTGTTGTTGTTCTTGTTGTTTGTTGTTGTTGTTGTTGTAGTTGTTGTTTGTTGTTGTTGTTGTTAAGTGTTGTTGTTGTTGTTGTTGTTTTTGTTGTTTATTGTTGTTGTTGATGTTGTTGTTGATGTTGTTTATTGTTGTTGTAGTTTTTGTTGTTTATTGTTGTTGTTTGTTGTTGTTTTTGTTGTTTGTTGTTTGTTGTTTGTTGTTTGTTGTTGTTCTTTGTTAACACTTTGATGTTCTTGTTATTTTTGTTGTTATTGTTGTTTGTTATTGCTTGTTGTTTTTGTTTGTTGTTATTGTTGTTATTTTTATTTGTTGTTGTTGTTGTTGATGTTTTTATGTTGTTGTTGTTGTGTTGTTGTTGTTGTTGTTTTTGTTGTTTTAGTTGTTGTTTTTGTTTTTGTTGTGTATTATTGTTGTTTTTGTTATTCTTGTTTATTGTTGTTGTTGTTTTTGTAGTTCATTGTTGTTGTTGTTTCTTGTTCTTGTTGTTATTTTTTTCTTGTTGTTGTTGTTGTTGTTTGTGTTGTTATTGTGGTTGTTGTTGTTGTCGTTTTTGTTGTTTATTGTTGTTGTTGTTGTTGTTGTTGTTGTTTATTGTTGTTTTTGTTTGTTTTTGTTGTTGTTCTGTTTGTTGTTGTTTATTGTTGTTGTTGTTGTTGTTGTTGTTTTTATTTGATGTTGTTGTTGTTGTTGTTTTTATTTGATGTTGTTGTTGTTGTTTTTGTTGTTTATTATTGTTGTTTTTGTTATTGTTGTTTGTTGTTGTTGTTGTTTTTGTTGTTCATTGTTGTTTTTGTTGTTGTTGTTGTTTGTTATTGCTTGTTGTTGTTGTTTCTTGTTCTTGTTGTTATTTTTTTCTTGTTGTTGTTGTTGTTGTTTGTGTTGTTATTGTGGTTGTTGTTGTTGTCGTTTTTGTTGTTTATTGTTGTTGTTGTTGTTGTTGTTTATTGTTGTTTTTGTTTGTTTTTGTTGGTGTTCTGTTTGTTGTTGTTTATTGTTGTTGTTTTTGTTGTTGTTGTTTGTTGTTGTTGTTGTTGTTG
>OX359293.1:34035853-34038353 GCA_947179395.2 Pulicaria dysenterica
TGTGTTGTTATTGTTGTTTATTGTTGTTGTTGTTGTTATTTTTTATTGTTGTTCTTGTTCTTGTTGTTACTTGTTGTTGATGTTTTTGTTATTGTTGTTGTTGTTGTTGTATTTTGTTATTGCTTGTTAGTTTGTTGGTCTTGTTGTTGTTGTTGTTGGATTTTGTTGTTGTTGTTGTTATTATTTGTTGTTGTTGTTGTTGTTGTTTATTGTTGTTGTTGTTGTTTATTGATGTTGTTGTTGTTGTTGTTATTGTTTCAAGTTGTTATTGTTCTTGTTCTTGTTGTTGTTGTTCTTATTTTTGTTGTTTTAATTTGTTGTTGATGTTATTTGTTATTATTGTTGTTTGTTGCTGTTGTTGTTGTTAATGTTGTTGCTGTTGTTGTTGTTCTTGTTGTTTATTGTTGTTTTTGGTTTTGTTGTTTATTGTTGTTGTTTGTTGTTGTTGTTGTTGTGGTTGTTGTTTGTTGTTGTTGTTGTTGTTGTTGTTGTTGTTGATGTTGTTGTTGATGTTGTTTATTGTTGTTGTAGTTTTTGTTATTTTTATTGTTTATTGTTGTTGTTTGTTGTTGTTTTTGTTGTTTGTTGTTTGTTGTTTGTTGTTTGTTGTTTGTTGTTGTTCTTTGTTAACACTTTGATGTTCTTGTTATTTTTGTTGTATAGCTTGTTGTTTTTGTTTGTTGTTATTGTTGTTGTTATTTTTATTTGTTGTTGTTGTTGTTGATGTTTTTATGTTGTTGTTGTTGTGTTGTTGTTGTTGTTGTTTTTGTTGTTTTCGTTGTTGTTGTTGTTTTTGTTGTGTATTATTGTTGTTTTTGTTATTCTTGTTTATTGTTGTTGTTGTTTTTGTAGTTCATTGTTGTTGTTGTTTCTTGTTCTTGTTGTTATTTTTTTCTTGTTGTTGTTGTTGTTGTTTGTGTTGTTATTGTGGTTGTTGTTGTTGTCGTTTTTGTTGTTTATTGTTGTTGTTGTTGTTGTTGTTGTTTATTGTTGTTTTTGTTTGTTTTTGTTGTTGTTCTGTTTGTTGTTGTTTATTGTTGTTGTTGTTGTTTATTGATGTTGTTGTTCTTGTTGTTCTTGTTTCAAGTTGTTATTGTTCTTGTTCTTGTTGTTGTTGTTCTTATTTTTGTTGTTTTAATTTGTTGTTGATGTTATTTGTTATTATTGTTGTTTGTTGCTGCTGTTGTTGTTAATGTTGTCGCTGTTGTTGTTGTTCTTGTTGTTTGTTGTTGTTGTTGTTGTAGTTGTTGTTTGTTGTTGTTGTTGTTAAGTGTTGTTGTTTTTGTTGTTTATTGTTGTTGTTGATGTTGTTGTTGATGTTGTTTATTGTTGTTGTAGTTTTTGTTGTTTATTGTTGTTGTTTGTTGTTGTTTTTGTTGTTTGTTGTTTGTTGTTTGTTGTTTGTTGTTGTTCTTTGTTAACACTTTGATGTTCTTGTTATTTTTGTTGTTATTGTTGTTTGTTATTGCTTGTTGTTTTTGTTTGTTGTTATTGTTGTTATTTTTATTTGTTGTTGTTGTTGTTGATGTTTTTATGTTGTTGTTGTTGTGTTATTGTTGTGTTGTTGTTGTTGTTGTTTTTGTTGTTTTCGTTGTTGTTGTTGTTTTTGTTGTGTATTATTGTTGTTTTTGTTATTCTTGTTTATTGTTGTTGTTGTTTTTGTAGTTCATTGTTGTTGTTGTTTCTTGTTCTTGTTGTTATTTTTTTCTTGTTGTTGTTGTTGTTGTTTGTGTTGTTATTGTGGTTGTTGTTGTTGTCATTTTTGTTGTTTATTGTTGTTGTTGTTGTTGTTGTTGTTTATTGTTGTTTTTGTTTGTTTTTGTTGTTGTTCTGTTTGTTGTTGTTTATTGTTGTTGTTGTTGTTGTTGTTGTTTTTATTTGATGTTGTTGTTGTTGTTGTTTTTATTTGATGTTGTTGTTGTTGTTTTTGTTGTTTATTATTGTTGTTTTTGTTATTGTTGTTTGTTGTTGTTGTTGTTTTTGTTGTTCATTGTTGTTTTTGTTGTTGTTGTTGTTTGTTATTGCTTGTTGTTGTTGTTTCTTGTTCTTGTTGTTATTTTTTTCTTGTTGTTGTTGTTGTTGTTTGTGTTGTTATTGTGGTTGTTGTTGTTGTCGTTTTTGTTGTTTATTGTTGTTGTTGTTGTTGTTGTTTATTGTTGTTTTTGTTTGTTTTTGTTGGTGTTCTGTTTGTTGTTGTTTATTGTTGTTGTTTTTGTTGTTGTTGTTTGTTGTTGTTGTTGTTGTTGTTGTTATTTGTTGTTGTTGGTGTTGTTGTTTGTGTTGTTGTTGTTGTTTTTGTTGTTGATTGTTGTCGTTGTTGTTGTTGTTGTTGTTGTTGTTGTTGTTTTTGTTATTTATTGTTGTTGTTGTTGTTGTTTATTGTTATTGTTGTTTGTTTTTGTTGTTGTTGTGGTTGTTGTTTGTTGTTGTTGTTGTTAAGTGTTGTTGTTGTTGTTGTTGTTGTTGTTTTTGTTGTTTATTGTTGTTGTTGTTGTTGTTT
>OX359293.1:34043353-34053353 GCA_947179395.2 Pulicaria dysenterica
TTGTTTTCGTTGTTGTTGTTTGTTGTTATTGTTGTTGTTATTTTTATTTGTTGTTGTTGTTGTTGTTGTTGGTGTTTTTATGTTGTTGTTGTTGTGTTGTTGTTGTTGTTGTTTTTGTTGTTTTCGTTGTTGTTGTTGTTTTTGTTGTGTATTATTGTTGTTTTTGTTATTCTTGTTTATTGTTGTTGTTGTTTTTGTAGTTCATTGTTGTTGTTGTTTTTGTTTGTTGTTGTTGTTTGTAGCTTGTTGTTGTTGTTTCTTGTTCTTGTTGTTGTTGTTTTTTTAGTGTTGTTGTTGTTGTTGTGGTTGTTGTATGTGTTGTTATTGTTGTTTATTGTTGTTGTTGTTGTTATTTTTTATTGTTGTTCTTGTTCTTGTTGTTACTTGTTGTTGATGTTTTTGTTATTGTTGTTGTTGTTGTTGTATTTTGTTAGCTTGTTAGTTTGTTGGTCTTGTTGTTGTTGTTGTTGGATTTTGTTGTTGTTGTTGTTATTATTTGTTGTTGTTGTTGTTGTTGTTTATTGTTGTTGTTGTTGTTTATTGATGTTGTTGTTGTTGTTGTTATTGTTTCAAGTTGTTATTGTTCTTGTTCTTGTTGTTGTTGTTCTTATTTTTGTTGTTTTAATTTGTTGTTGATGTTATTTGTTATTATTGTTGTTTGTTGCTGCTGTTGTTGTTAATGTTGTTGCTGTTGTTGTTGTTCTTGTTGTTTATTGTTGTTTTTGGTTTTGTTGTTTATTGTTGTTGTTTGTTGTTGTTGTTGTTGTGGTTGTTGTTTGTTGTTGTTGTTGTTGTTGTTGTTGTTGTTGATGTTGTTGTTGATGTTGTTTATTGTTGTTGTAGTTTTTGTTATTTTTATTGTTTATTGTTGTTGTTTGTTGTTGTTTTTGTTGTTTGTTGTTTGTTGTTTGTTGTTTGTTGTTTGTTGTTGTTCTTTGTTAACACTTTGATGTTCTTGTTATTTTTGTTGTATAGCTTGTTGTTTTTGTTTGTTGTTATTGTTGTTGTTATTTTTATTTGTTGTTGTTGTTGTTGATGTTTTTATGTTGTTGTTGTTGTGTTGTTGTTGTTGTTGTTTTTGTTGTTTTCGTTGTTGTTGTTGTTTTTGTTGTGTATTATTGTTGTTTTTGTTATTCTTGTTTATTGTTGTTGTTGTTTTTGTAGTTCATTGTTGTTGTTGTTTCTTGTTCTTGTTGTTATTTTTTTCTTGTTGTTGTTGTTTTTGTTTGTGTTGTTATTGTGGTTGTTGTTGTTGTCGTTTTTGTTGTTTATTGTTGTTGTTGTTGTTGTTGTTTATTGTTGTTTTTGTTTGTTTTTGTTGTTGTTCTGTTTGTTGTTGTTTATTGTTGTTGTTGTTGTTTATTGATGTTGTTGTTCTTGTTGTTCTTGTTTCAAGTTGTTATTGTTCTTGTTCTTGTTGTTGTTGTTCTTATTTTTGTTGTTTTAATTTGTTGTTGATGTTATTTGTTATTATTGTTGTTTGTTGCTGCTGTTGTTGTTAATGTTGTTGCTGTTGTTGTTGTTCTTGTTGTTTGTTGTTGTTGTTGTTGTAGTTGTTGTTTGTTGTTTTTGTTGTTAAGTGTTGTTGTTGTTGTTGTTGTTTTTGTTGTTTATTGTTGTTGTTGATGTTGTTGTTGATGTTGTTTATTGTTGTTGTAGTTTTTGTTGTTTATTGTTGTTGTTTGTTGTTGTTTTTGTTGTTTGTTGTTTGTTGTTTGTTGTTTGTTGTTGTTCTTTGTTAACACTTTGATGTTCTTGTTATTTTTGTTGTTATTGTTGTTTGTTATTGCTTGTTGTTTTTGTTTGTTGTTATTGTTGTTATTTTTATTTGTTGTTGTTGTTGTTGATGTTTTTATGTTGTTGTTGTTGTGTTGTTGTTGTGTTGTTGTTGTTGTTGTTTTTGTTGTTTTCGTTGTTGTTGTTGTTTTTGTTGTGTATTATTGTTGTTTTTGTTATTCTTGTTTATTGTTGTTGTTGTTTTTGTAGTTCATTGTTGTTGTTGTTTCTTGTTCTTGTTGTTATTTTTTTCTTGTTGTTGTTGTTGTTGTTTGTGTTGTTATTGTGGTTGTTGTTGTTGTCGTTTTTGTTGTTTATTGTTGTTGTTGTTGTTGTTGTTGTTTATTGTTGTTTTTGTTTGTTTTTGTTGTTGTTCTGTTTGTTGTTGTTTATTGTTGTTGTTGTTGTTGTTGTTGTTTTTATTTGATGTTGTTGTTGTTGTTGTTTTTATTTGATGTTGTTGTTGTTGTTGTTTTTATTTGATGTTGTTGTTGTTGTTTTTGTTGTTTATTATTGTTGTTTTTGTTATTGTTGTTTGTTGTTGTTGTTGTTTTTGTTGTTCATTGTTGTTTTTGTTGTTGTTGTTGTTTGTTATTGCTTGTTGTTGTTGTTTCTTGTTCTTGTTGTTATTTTTTTCTTGTTGTTGTTGTTGTTGTTTGTGTTGTTATTGTGGTTGTTGTTGTTGTCGTTTTTGTTGTTTATTGTTGTTGTTGTTGTTTGTGTTGTTATTGTGGTTGTTGTTGTTGTCGTTTTTGTTGTTTATTGTTGTTGTTGTTGTTGTTGTTTATTGTTGTTTTTGTTTGTTTTTGTTGGTGTTCTGTTTGTTGTTGTTTATTGTTGTTGTTTTTGTTGTTGTTGTTTGTTGTTGTTGTTGTTGTTGTTGTTATTTGTTGTTGTTGGTGTTGTTGTTTGTGTTGTTGTTGTTGTTTTTGTTGTTGATTGTTGTCGTTGTTGTTGTTGTTGTTGTTTTTGTTATTTATTGTTGTTGTTGTTGTTGTTTATTGTTATTGTTGTTTGTTTTTGTTGTTGTTGTGGTTGTTGTTTGTTGTTGTTGTTGTTAAGTGTTGTTGTTGTTGTTGTTGTTGTTTTTGTTGTTTATTGTTGTTGTTGATGTTGTTTATTGTTGTTGTAGTTTTTGTTGTTTTTGTTGTTTATTGTTGTTGTTTGTTGTTGTTTTTGTTGTTTGTTGTTTGTTGTTTGTTGTTGTTCTTTGTTAACACTTTGATGTTCTTGTTATTTTTGTTGTTGTTGTTGTTTGTTATTGCTTGTTGTTTTTGTTTGTTGTTATTGTTGTTGTTATTTTTATTTGTTGTTGTTGTCGTTGATGTTTTTATGTTGTTGTTGTTGTGTTGTTGTTGTTGTTGTTGTTGTTTTTGTTATTTATTGTTGTTGTTGTTTGTTGTTGTTTTTGTTGTTTGTTGTTTGTTGTTTGTTGTTGTTCTTTGTTAACACTTTGATGTTCTTGTTATTTTTGTTGTTGTTGTTGTTTGTTATTGCTTGTTGTTTTTGTTTGTTGTTATTGTTGTTGTTATTTTTATTTGTTGTTGTTGTTGTTGATGTTTTTATGTTGTTGTTGTTGTGTTGTTGTTGTTGTTGTTTTTGTTGTGTATTATTGTTGTTTTTGTTATTCTTGTTTATTGTTGTTGTTGTTTTTGTAGTTCATTGTTGTTGTTGTTTCTTGTTCTTGTTGTTATTTTTTTCTTGTTGTTGTTGTTGTTTGTGTTGTTATTGTGGTTGTTGTTGTTGTTGTTTTTGTTGTTTATTGTTGTTGTTGTTGTTGTTGTTGTTTATTGTTGTTTTTGTTTGTTTTTGTTGTTGTTCTGTTTGTTGTTGTTTATTGTTGTTGTTGTTGTTGTTGTTGTTTTTATTTGATATTGTTGTTGTTGTTGTTTTTATTTGATGTTGTTGTTGTTGAAGTTTATGTTGTTGTTGTTTTCGTTGTTGTTGTTTGTTGTTATTGTTGTTGTTATTTTTATTTGTTGTTGTTGTTGTTGTTGTTGATGTTTTTATGTTGTTGTTGTTGTTGTTGTTTTTGTTGTTTTCGTTGTTGTTGTTGTTTTTGTTGTGTATTATTGTTGTTTTTGTTATTCTTGTTTGTTATTGCTTGTTGTTTTTGTTTGTTGTTATTGTTGTTATTTTTATTTGTTGTTGTTGTTGTTGATGTTTTTATGTTGTTGTTGTTGTGTTGTTGTTGTGTTGTTGTTGTTGTTGTTTTTGTTGTTTTCGTTGTTGTTGTTGTTTTTGTTGTGTATTATTGTTGTTTTTGTTATTCTTGTTTATTGTTGTTGTTGTTTTTGTAGTTCATTGTTGTTGTTGTTTCTTGTTCTTGTTGTTATTTTTTTCTTGTTGTTGTTGTTGTTGTTTGTGTTGTTATTGTGGTTGTTGTTGTTGTCGTTTTTGTTGTTTATTGTTGTTGTTGTTGTTGTTGTTGTTTATTGTTGTTTTTGTTTGTTTTTGTTGTTGTTCTGTTTGTTGTTGTTTATTGTTGTTGTTGTTGTTGTTGTTGTTTTTATTTGATGTTGTTGTTGTTGTTGTTGTTGTTTTTATTTGATGTTGTTGTTGTTGTTTTTGTTGTTTATTATTGTTGTTTTTGTTATTGTTGTTTGTTGTTGTTGTTGTTTTTGTTGTTCATTGTTGTTTTTGTTGTTGTTGTTGTTTGTTATTGCTTGTTGTTGTTGTTTCTTGTTCTTGTTGTTATTTTTTTCTTGTTGTTGTTGTTGTTGTTTGTGTTGTTATTGTGGTTGTTGTTGTTGTCGTTTTTGTTGTTTATTGTTGTTGTTGTTGTTTGTGTTGTTATTGTGGTTGTTGTTGTTGTCGTTTTTGTTGTTTATTGTTGTTGTTGTTGTTGTTGTTTATTGTTGTTTTTGTTTGTTTTTGTTGGTGTTGTGTTTGTTGTTGTTTATTGTTGTTGTTTTTGTTGTTGTTGTTTGTTGTTGTTGTTGTTGTTGTTGTTATTTGTTGTTGTTGGTGTTGTTGTTTGTGTTGTTGTTGTTGTTTTTGTTGTTGATTGTTGTCGTTGTTGTTGTTGTTGTTGTTTTTGTTATTTATTGTTGTTGTTGTTGTTGTTTATTGTTATTGTTGTTTGTTTTTGTTGTTGTTGTGGTTGTTGTTTGTTGTTGTTGTTGTTAAGTGTTGTTGTTGTTGTTGTTGTTGTTGTTTTTGTTGTTTATTGTTGTTGTTGATGTTGAATTGTTGTTGTAGTTTTTGTTGTTTTTGTTGTTTATTGTTGTTGTTTGTTGTTGTTTTTGTTGTTTGTTGTTTGTTGTTTGTTGTTGTTCTTTGTTAACACTTTGATGTTCTTGTTATTTTTGTTGTTGTTGTTGTTTGTTATTGCTTGTTGTTTTTGTTTGTTGTTATTGTTGTTGTTATTTTTATTTGTTGTTGTTGTTGTTGATGTTTTTATGTTGTTGTTGTTGTGTTGTTGTTGTTGTTGTTGTTGTTTTTGTTATTTATTGTTGTTGTTGTTTGTTGTTGTTTTTGTTGTTTGTTGTTTGTTGTTTGTTGTTGTTCTTTGTTAACACTTTGATGTTCTTGTTATTTTTGTTGTTGTTGTTGTTTGTTATTGCTTGTTGTTTTTGTTTGTTGTTATTGTTGTTGTTATTTTTATTTGTTGTTGTTGTTGTTGATGTTTTTATGTTGTTGTTGTTGTGTTGTTGTTGTTGTTGTTTTTGTTGTGTATTATTGTTGTTTTTGTTATTCTTGTTTATTGTTGTTGTTGTTTTTGTAGTTCATTGTTGTTGTTGTTTCTTGTTCTTGTTGTTATTTTTTTCTTGTTGTTGTTGTTGTTTGTGTTGTTATTGTGGTTGTTGTTATTGTCGTTTTTGTTGTTTATTGTTGTTGTTGTTGTTGTTGTTGTTTATTGTTGTTTTTGTTTGTTTTTGTTGTTGTTCTGTTTGTTGTTGTTTATTGTTGTTGTTGTTGTTGTTGTTGTTTTTATTTGATATTGTTGTTGTTGTTGTTTTTATTTGATGTTGTTGTTGTTGAAGTTTATGTTGTTGTTGTTTTCGTTGTTGTTGTTTGTTGTTATTGTTGTTGTTATTTTTATTTGTTGTTGTTGTTGTTGTTGTTGATGTTTTTATGTTGTTGTTGTTGTTGTTGTTTTTGTTGTTTTCGTTGTTGTTGTTGTTTTTGTTGTGTATTATTGTTGTTTTTGTTATTCTTGTTTGTTATTGCTTGTTGTTTTTGTTTGTTGTTATTGTTGTTATTTTTATTTGTTGTTGTTGTTGTTGATGTTTTTATGTTGTTGTTGTTGTGTTGTTGTTGTGTTGTTGTTGTTGTTGTTTTTGTTGTTTTCGTTGTTGTTGTTGTTTTTGTTGTGTATTATTGTTGTTTTTGTTATTCTTGTTTATTGTTGTTGTTGTTTTTGTAGTTCATTGTTGTTGTTGTTTCTTGTTCTTGTTGTTATTTTTTTCTTGTTGTTGTTGTTGTTGTTTGTGTTGTTATTGTGGTTGTTGTTGTTGTCGTTTTTGTTGTTTATTGTTGTTGTTGTTGTTGTTGTTGTTTATTGTTGTTTTTGTTTGTTTTTGTTGTTGTTCTGTTTGTTGTTGTTTATTGTTGTTGTTGTTGTTGTTGTTGTTTTTATTTGATGTTGTTGTTGTTGTTGTTGTTGTTTTTATTTGATGTTGTTGTTGTTGTTTTTGTTGTTTATTATTGTTGTTTTTGTTATTGTTGTTTGTTGTTGTTGTTGTTTTTGTTGTTCATTGTTGTTTTTGTTGTTGTTGTTGTTTGTTATTGCTTGTTGTTGTTGTTTCTTGTTCTTGTTGTTATTTTTTTCTTGTTGTTGTTGTTGTTGTTTGTGTTGTTATTGTGGTTGTTGTTGTTGTCGTTTTTGTTGTTTATTGTTGTTGTTGTTGTTTGTGTTGTTATTGTGGTTGTTGTTGTTGTCGTTTTTGTTGTTTATTGTTGTTGTTGTTGTTGTTGTTTATTGTTGTTTTTGTTTGTTTTTGTTGGTGTTCTGTTTGTTGTTGTTTATTGTTGTTGTTTTTGTTGTTGTTGTTTGTTGTTGTTGTTGTTGTTGTTGTTATTTGTTGTTGTTGGTGTTGTTGTTTGTGTTGTTGTTGTTGTTTTTGTTGTTGATTGTTGTCGTTGTTGTTGTTGTTGTTGTTTTTGTTATTTATTGTTGTTGTTGTTGTTGTTTATTGTTATTGTTGTTTGTTTTTGTTGTTGTTGTGGTTGTTGTTTGTTGTTGTTGTTGTTAAGTGTTGTTGTTGTTGTTGTTGTTGTTGTTTTTGTTGTTTATTGTTGTTGTTGATGTTGAATTGTTGTTGTAGTTTTTGTTGTTTTTGTTGTTTATTGTTGTTGTTTGTTGTTGTTTTTGTTGTTTGTTGTTTGTTGTTTGTTGTTGTTCTTTGTTAACACTTTGATGTTCTTGTTATTTTTGTTGTTGTTGTTGTTTGTTATTGCTTGTTGTTTTTGTTTGTTGTTATTGTTGTTGTTATTTTTATTTGTTGTTGTTGTTGTTGATGTTTTTATGTTGTTGTTGTTGTGTTGTTGTTGTTGTTGTTGTTGTTTTTGTTATTTATTGTTGTTGTTGTTTGTTGTTGTTTTTGTTGTTTGTTGTTTGTTGTTTGTTGTTGTTCTTTGTTAACACTTTGATGTTCTTGTTATTTTTGTTGTTGTTGTTGTTTGTTATTGCTTGTTGTTTTTGTTTGTTGTTATTGTTGTTGTTATTTTTATTTGTTGTTGTTGTTGTTGATGTTTTTATGTTGTTGTTGTTGTGTTGTTGTTGTTGTTGTTTTTGTTGTGTATTATTGTTGTTTTTGTTATTCTTGTTTATTGTTGTTGTTGTTTTTGTAGTTCATTGTTGTTGTTGTTTCTTGTTCTTGTTGTTATTTTTTTCTTGTTGTTGTTGTTGTTTGTGTTGTTATTGTGGTTGTTGTTATTGTCGTTTTTGTTGTTTATTGTTGTTGTTGTTGTTGTTGTTGTTTATTGTTGTTTTTGTTTGTTTTTGTTGTTGTTCTGTTTGTTGTTGTTTATTGTTGTTGTTGTTGTTGTTGTTGTTTTTATTTGATGTTGTTGTTGTTGTTGTTTTTATTTGATGTTGTTGTTGTTGAAGTTTATGTTGTTGTTGTTTTCGTTGTTGTTGTTTGTTGTTATTGTTGTTGTTATTTTTATTTGTTGTTGTTGTTGTTGTTGTTGATGTTTTTATGTTGTTGTTGTTGTTGTTGTTTTTGTTGTTTTCGTTGTTGTTGTTGTTTTTGTTGTGTATTATTGTTGTTTTTGTTATTCTTGTTTATTGTTGTTGTTGTTTTTGTAGTTCATTGTTGTTGTTGTTTTTGTTTGTTGTTGTTGTTTGTAGCTTGTTGTTGTTGTTTCTTGTTCTTGTTGTTGTTGTTTTTTTAGTGTTGTTGTTGTTGTTGTGGTTGTTGTATGTGTTGTTATTGTTGTTTATTGTTGTTGTTGTTGTTATTTTTTATTGTTGTTCTTGTTCTTGTTGTTACTTGTTGTTGATGTTTTTGTTATTGTTGTTGTTGTTGTTGTTGTATTTTGTTATTGCTTGTTAGTTTGTTGGTCTTGTTGTTGTTGTTGTTGGATTTTGTTGTTGTTGTTGTTATTATTTGTTGTTGTTGTTGTTGTTTATTGTTGTTGTTGTTGTTTATTGATGTTGTTGTTGTTGTTGTTATTGTTTCAAGTTGTTATTGTTCTTGTTCTTGTTGTTGTTGTTCTTATTTTTGTTGTTTTAATTTGTTGTTGATGTTATTTGTTATTATTGTTGTTTGTTGCTGCTGTTGTTGTTAATGTTGTTGCTGTTGTTGTTGTTCTTGTTGTTTATTGTTGTTTTTGTTTGTTTTTGTTGTTGTTCTGTTTGTTGTTGTTTATTGTTGTTGTTGTTGTTGTTGTTGTTTTTATTTGATGTTGTTGTTGTTGTTGTTTTTATTTGATGTTGTTGTTGTTGTTTTTGTTGTTTATTATTGTTGTTTTTGTTATTGTTGTTTGTTGTTGTTGTTGTTTTTGTTGTTCATTGTTGTTTTTGTTGTTGTTGTTGTTTGTTATTGCTTGTTGTTGTTGTTTCTTGTTCTTGTTGTTATTTTTTTCTTGTTGTTGTTGTTGTTGTTTGTGTTGTTATTGTGGTTGTTGTTGTTGTCGTTTTTGTTGTTTATTGTTGTTGTTGTTGTTGTTGTTTATTGTTGTTTTTGTTTGTTTTTGTTGGTGTTCTGTTTGTTGTTGTTTATTGTTGTTGTTTTTGTTGTTGTTGTTTGTTGTTGTTGTTGTTGTTGTTGTTATTTGTTGTTGTTGGTGTTGTTGTTTGTGTTGTTGTTGTTGTTTTTGTTGTTGATTGTTGTCGTTGTTGTTGTTGTTGTTGTTGTTGTTGTTGTTTTTGTTATTTATTGTTGTTGTTGTTGTTGTTTATTGTTATTGTTGTTTGTTTTTGTTGTTGTTGTGGTTGTTGTTTGTTGTTGTTGTTGTTAAGTGTTGTTGTTGTTGTTGTTGTTGTTGTTTTTGTTGTTTATTGTTGTTGTTGATGTTGTTTATTGTTGTTGTAGTTTTTGTTGTTTTTGTTGTTTATTGTTGTTGTTTGTTGTTGTTTTTGTTGTTTGTTGTTTGTTGTTTGTTGTTTGTTGTTTGTTGTTGTTCTTTGTTAACACTTTGATGTTCTTGTTATTTTTGTTGTTGTTGTTGTTTGTTATTGCTTGTTGTTTTTGTTTGTTGTTATTGTTGTTGTTATTTTTATTTGTTGTTGTTGTTGTTGATGTTTTTATGTTGTTGTTGTTGTGTTCTTGTTGTTGTTGTTGTTGTTTTTGTTATTTATTGTTGTTGTTGTTTGTTGTTGTTTTTGTTGTTTGTTGTTTGTTGTTTGTTGTTGTTCTTTGTTAACACTTTGATGTTCTTGTTATTTTTGTTGTTGTTGTTGTTTGTTATTGCTTGTTGTTTTTGTTTGTTGTTATTGTTGTTGTTATTTTTATTTGTTGTTGTTGTTGTTGATGTTTTTATGTTGTTGTTGTTGTGTTGTTGTTGTTGTTGTTTTTGTTGTGTATTATTGTTGTTTTTGTTATTCTTGTTTATTGTTGTTGTTGTTTTTGTAGTTCATTGTTGTTGTTGTTTCTTGTTCTTGTTGTTATTTTTTTCTTGTTGTTGTTGTTGTTTGTGTTGTTATTGTGGTTGTTGTTGTTGTCGTTTTTGTTGTTTATTGTTGTTGTTGTTGTTGTTGTTGTTGTTTATTGTTGTTTTTGTTTGTTTTTGTTGTTGTTCTGTTTGTTGTTGTTTATTGTTGTTGTTGTTGTTG
>OX359293.1:34058353-34088353 GCA_947179395.2 Pulicaria dysenterica
GTTGTTTTTGTTGTGTATTATTGTTGTTTTTGTTATTCTTGTTTATTGTTGTTGTTGTTTTTGTAGTTCATTGTTGTTGTTGTTTCTTGTTCTTGTTGTTATTTTTTTCTTGTTGTTGTTGTTGTTTGTGTTGTTATTGTGGTTGTTGTTGTTGTCGTTTTTGTTGTTTATTGTTGTTGTTGTTGTTGTTGTTGTTGTTTATTGTTGTTTTTGTTTGTTTTTGTTGTTGTTCTGTTTGTTGTTGTTTATTGTTGTTGTTGTTGTTGTTGTTGTTTTTATTTGATGTTGTTGTTGTTGTTGTTTTTATTTGATGTTGTTGTTGTTGATGTTTATGTTGTTGTTGTTTTCGTTGTTGTTGTTTGTTGTTATTATTGTTGTTATTTTTATTTGTTGTTGTTGTTGTTGTTGTTGGTGTTTTTATGTTGTTGATGTTGTTTATTGTTGTTGTAGTTTTTGTTGTTTATTGTTGTTGTTTGTTGTTGTTTTTGTTGTGTATTATTTGTTGTTTTTGTTATTCTTGTTTATTGTTGTTGTTGTTTTTGTAGTTCATTGTTGTTGTTGTTTTTGTTTGTTGTTGTTGTTTGTAGCTTGTTGTTGTTGTTTCTTGTTCTTCTTGTTGTTGTTTTTTTAGTGTTGTTGTTGTTGTTGTGGTTGTTGTATGTGTTGTTATTGTTGTTTATTGTTGTTGTTGTTGTTATTTTTTATTGTTGTTCTTGTTCTTGTTGTTACTTGTTGTTGATGTTTTTGTTATTGTTGTTGTTGTTGTTGTATTTTGTTATTGCTTGTTAGTTTGTTGGTCTTGTTGTTGTTGTTGTTGGATTTTGTTGTTGTTGTTGTTATTATTTGTTGTTGTTGTTGTTGTTGTTTATTGTTGTTGTTGTTGTTTATTGATGTTGTTGTTGTTGTTGTTATTGTTTCAAGTTGTTATTGTTCTTGTTCTTGTTGTTGTTGTTCTTATTTTTGTTGTTTTAATTTGTTGTTGATGTTATTTGTTATTATTGTTGTTTGTTGCTGCTGTTGTTGTTAATGTTGTTGCTGTTGTTGTTGTTCTTGTTGTTTATTGTTGTTTTTGGTTTTGTTGTTTATTGTTGTTGTTTGTTGTTGTTGTTGTTGTGGTTGTTGTTTGTTGTTGTTGTTGTTGTTGTTGTTGTTGTTGATGTTGTTGTTGATGTTGTTTATTGTTGTTGTAGTTTTTGTTATTTTTATTGTTTATTGTTGTTGTTTGTTGTTGTTTTTGTTGTTTGTTGTTTGTTGTTTGTTGTTTGTTGTTTGTTGTTGTTCTTTGTTAACACTTTGATGTTCTTGTTATTTTTGTTGTATAGCTTGTTGTTTTTGTTTGTTGTTATTGTTGTTGTTATTTTTATTTGTTGTTGTTGTTGTTGATGTTTTTATGTTGTTGTTGTTGTGTTGTTGTTGTTGTTGTTTTTGTTGTTTTCGTTGTTGTTGTTGTTTTTGTTGTGTATTATTGTTGTTTTTGTTATTCTTGTTTATTGTTGTTGTTGTTTTTGTAGTTCATTGTTGTTGTTGTTTCTTGTTCTTGTTGTTATTTTTTTCTTGTTGTTGTTGTTGTTGTTTGTGTTGTTATTTTGGTTGTTGTTGTTGTCGTTTTTGTTGTTTATTGTTGTTGTTGTTGTTGTTGTTTATTGTTGTTTTTGTTTGTTTTTGTTGTTGTTCTGTTTGTTGTTGTTTATTGTTGTTGTTGTTGTTTATTGATGTTGTTGTTCTTGTTGTTCTTGTTTCAAGTTGTTATTGTTCTTGTTCTTGTTGTTGTTGTTCTTATTTTTGTTGTTTTAATTTGTTGTTGATGTTATTTGTTATTATTGTTGTTGTTGTTCTTATTTTTGTTGTTTTAATTTGTTGTTGATGTTATTTGTTATTATTGTTGTTTGTTGCTGCTGTTGTTGTTAATGTTGTTGCTGTTGTTGTTGTTCTTGTTGTTTGTTGTTGTTGTTGTTGTAGTTGTTGTTTGTTGTTGTTGTTGTTAAGTGTTGTTATTGTTGTTGTTGTTTTTGTTGTTTATTGTTGTTGTTGATGTTGTTGTTGATGTTGTTTATTGTTGTTGTAGTTTTTGTTGTTTATTGTTGTTGTTTGTTGTTGTTTTTGTTGTTTGTTGTTTGTTGTTTGTTGTTTGTTGTTGTTCTTTGTTAACACTTTGATGTTCTTGTTATTTTTGTTGTTATTGTTGTTTGTTATTGCTTGTTGTTTTTGTTTGTTGTTATTGTTGTTATTTTTATTTGTTGTTGTTGTTGTTGATGTTTTTATGTTGTTGTTGTTGTGTTGTTGTTTTTGTTGTTTTTGTTGTGTATTATTGTTGTTTTTGTTATTCTTGTTTATTGTTGTTGTTGTTTTTGTAGTTCATTGTTGTTGTTGTTTCTTGTTCTTGTTGTTATTTTTTTCTTGTTGTTGTTGTTGTTGTTTGTGTTGTTATTGTGGTTGTTGTTGTTGTCGTTTTTGTTGTTTATTGTTGTTGTTGTTGTTGTTTTTGTTTATTGTTGTTTTTGTTTGTTTTTGTTGTTGTTCTGTTTGTTGTTGTTTATTGTTGTTGTTGTTGTTGTTGTTGTTTTTATTTGATGTTGTTGTTGTTGTTGTTTTTATTTGATGTTGTTGTTGTTGTTTTTGTTGTTTATTATTGTTGTTTTTGTTATTGTTGTTTGTTGTTGTTGTTGTTTTTGTTGTTCATTGTTGTTTTTGTTGTTGTTGTTGTTTGTTATTGCTTGTTGTTGTTGTTTCTTGTTCTTGTTGTTATTTTTTTCTTGTTGTTGTTGTTGTTGTTTGTGTTGTTATTGTGGTTGTTGTTGTTGTCGTTTTTGTTGTTTATTGTTGTTGTTGTTGTTGTTGTTTATTGTTGTTTTTGTTTGTTTTTGTTGGTGTTCTGTTTGTTGTTGTTTATTGTTGTTGTTTTTGTTGTTGTTGTTTGTTGTTGTTGTTGTTGTTGTTGTTATTTGTTGTTGTTGGTGTTGTTGTTTGTGTTGTTGTTGTTGTTTTTGTTGTTGATTGTTGTCGTTGTTGTTGTTGTTGTTGTTTTTGTTATTTATTGTTGTTGTTGTTGTTGTTTATTGTTATTGTTGTTTGTTTTTGTTGTTGTTGTGGTTGTTGTTTGTTGTTGTTGTTGTTAAGTGTTGTTGTTGTTGTTGTTGTTGTTGTTGTTGTTTTTGTTGTTTATTGTTGTTGTTGATGTTGTTTATTGTTGTTGTAGTTTTTGTTGTTTTTGTTGTTTATTGTTGTTGTTTGTTGTTGTTTTTGTTGTTTGTTGTTTGTTGTTTGTTGTTGTTCTTTGTTAACACTTTAATGTTCTTGTTATTTTTGTTGTTGTTGTTGTTTGTTATTGCTTGTTGTTTTTGTTTGTTGTTATTGTTGTTGTTATTTTTATTTGTTGTTGTTGTTGTTGATGTTTTTATGTTGTTGTTGTTGTGTTGTTGTTGTTGTTGTTGTTGTTTTTGTTATTTATTGTTGTTGTTGTTTGTTGTTGTTTTTGTTGTTTGTTGTTTGTTGTTTGTTGTTGTTCTTTGTTAACACTTTGATGTTCTTGTTATTTTTGTTGTTGTTGTTGTTTGTTATTGCTTGTTGTTTTTGTTTGTTGTTATTGTTGTTGTTATTTTTATTTGTTGTTGTTGTTGTTGATGTTTTTATGTTGTTGTTGTTGTGTTGTTGTTGTTGTTGTTTTTGTTGTGTATTATTGTTGTTTTTGTTATTCTTGTTTATTGTTGTTGTTGTTTTTGTAGTTCATTGTTGTTGTTGTTTCTTGTTCTTGTTGTTATTTTTTTCTTGTTGTTGTTGTTGTTTGTGTTGTTATTGTGGTTGTTGTTATTGTCGTTTTTGTTGTTTATTGTTGTTGTTGTTGTTGTTGTTGTTGTTTATTGTTGTTTTTGTTTGTTTTTGTTGTTGTTCTGTTTGTTGTTGTTTATTGTTGTTGTTGTTGTTGTTGTTGTTTTTATTTGATGTTGTTGTTGTTGTTGTTTTTATTTGATGTTGTTGTTGTTGATGTTTATGTTGTTGTTGTTTTCGTTGTTGTTGTTTGTTGTTATTGTTGTTGTTATTTTTATTTGTTGTTGTTGTTGTTGTTGTTGATGTTTTTATGTTGTTGTTGTTGTTGTTGTTTTTGTTGTTTTTGTTGTTGTTGTTGTTTTTGTTGTGTATTATTGTTGTTTTTGTTATTCTTGTTTATTGTTGTTGTTGTTTTTGTAGTTCATTGTTGTTGTTGTTTTTGTTTGTTGTTGTTGTTTGTAGCTTGTTGTTGTTGTTTCTTGTTGTTGTTGTTGTTGTTTTTTTAGTGTTGTTGTTGTTGTTGTGGTTGTTGTATGTGTTGTTATTGTTGTTTATTGTTGTTGTTGTTGTTATTTTTTATTGTTGTTCTTGTTCTTGTTGTTACTTGTTGTTGATGTTTTTGTTATTGTTGTTGTTGTTGTTGTTGTATTTTGTTATTGCTTGTTAGTTTGTTGGTCTTGTTGTTGTTGTTGTTGGATTTTGTTCTTGTTCTTGTTGTTACTTGTTGTTGTTGTTGTTGTTTATTGTTGTTGTTGTTGTTTATTGATGTTGTTGTTATTGTTTCAAGTTGTTATTGTTCTTGTTCTTGTTGTTGTTGTTCTTATTTTTGTTGTTTTAATTTGTTGTTGATGTTATTTGTTATTATTGTTGTTTGTTGCTGCTGTTGTTGTTAATGTTGTTGCTGTTGTTGTTGTTCTTGTTGTTTATTGTTGTTTTTGGTTTTGTTGTTTATTGTTGTTGTTTGTTGTTGTTGTTGTTGTGGTTGTTGTTTGTTGTTGTTGTTGTTGTTGTTGTTGTTGTTGATGTTGTTGTTGATGTTGTTTATTGTTGTTGTAGTTTTTGTTATTTTTATTGTTTATTGTTGTTGTTTGTTGTTGTTTTTGTTGTTTGTTGTTTGTTGTTTGTTGTTTGTTGTTTGTTGTTGTTCTTTGTTAACACTTTGATGTTCTTGTTATTTTTGTTGTATAGCTTGTTGTTTTTGTTTGTTGTTATTGTTGTTGTTATTTTTATTTGTTGTTGTTGTTGTTGATGTTTTTATGTTGTTGTTGTTGTTGTTGTTGTTTTTGTTGTTTTCGTTGTTGTTGTTGTTTTTGTTGTGTATTATTGTTGTTTTTGTTATTCTTGTTTATTGTTGTTGTTGTTTTTGTAGTTCATTGTTGTTGTTGTTTCTTGTTCTTGTTGTTATTTTTTTCTTGTTGTTGTTGTTGTTGTTTGTGTTGTTATTGTGGTTGTTGTTGTTGTCGTTTTTGTTGTTTATTGTTGTTGTTGTTGTTGTTGTTTATTGTTGTTTTTGTTTGTTTTTGTTGTTGTTCTGTTTGTTGTTGTTTATTGTTGTTGTTGTTGTTTATTGATGTTGTTGTTCTTGTTGTTCTTGTTTCAAGTTGTTATTGTTCTTGTTCTTGTTGTTGTTGTTCTTATTTTTGTTGTTTTAATTTGTTGTTGATGTTATTTGTTATTATTGTTGTTTGTTGCTGCTGTTGTTGTTAATGTTGTTGCTGTTGTTGTTGTTCTTGTTGTTTGTTGTTGTTGTTGTTGTAGTTGTTGTTTGTTGTTGTTGTTGTTAAGTGTTGTTGTTGTTGTTGTTGTTTTTGTTGTTTATTGTTGTTGTTGATGTTGTTGTTGATGTTGTTTATTGTTGTTGTAGTTTTTGTTGTTTATTGTTGTTGTTTGTTGTTGTTTTTGTTGTTTGTTGTTTGTTGTTTGTTGTTTGTTGTTGTTCTTTGTTAACACTTTGATGTTCTTGTTATTTTTGTTGTTATTGTTGTTTGTTATTGCTTGTTGTTTTTGTTTGTTGTTATTGTTGTTATTTTTATTTGTTGTTGTTGTTGTTGATGTTTTTATGTTGTTGTTGTTGTGTTGTTGTTTTTGTTGTTTTCGTTGTTTATTGTTGTTGTTGATGTTGTTGTTGATGTTGTTTATTGTTGTTGTAGTTTTTGTTGTTTATTGTTGTTGTTTGTTGTTGTTTTTGTTGTTTGTTGTTTGTTGTTTGTTGTTTGTTGTTGTTCTTTGTTAACACTTTGATGTTCTTGTTATTTTTGTTGTTATTGTTGTTTGTTATTGCTTGTTGTTTTTGTTTGTTGTTATTGTTGTTATTTTTATTTGTTGTTGTTGTTGTTGATGTTTTTATGTTGTTGTTGTTGTGTTGTTGTTTTTGTTGTTTTCGTTGTTGTTGTTGTTTTTGTTATTCTTGTTTATTGTTGTTGTTGTTTTTGTAGTTCATTGTTGTTGTTGTTTCTTGTTCTTGTTGTTATTTTTTTCTTGTTGTTGTTGTTGTTTGTGTTGTTATTGTGGTTGTTGTTGTTGTCGTTTTTGTTGTTTATTGTTGTTGTTGTTGTTGTTGTTGTTGTTTATTGTTGTTTTTGTTTGTTTTTGTTGTTGTTCTGTTTATTGTTGTTTATTGTTGTTGTTGTTGTTGTTGTTGTTTTTATTTGATGTTGTTGTTGTTGTTGTTTTTATTTGATGTTGTTGTTGTTGATGTTTATGTTGTTGTTGTTTTCGTTGTTGTTGTTTGTTGTTATTATTGTTGTTATTTTTATTTGTTGTTGTTGTTGTTGTTGGTGTTTTTATGTTGTTGTTGTTGTGTTGTTGTTGTTGTTGTTTTTGTTGTTTTCGTTGTTGTTGTTGTTTTTGTTGTGTATTATTGTTGTTTTTGTTATTCTTGTTTATTGTTGTTGTTGTTTTTGTAGTTCATTGTTGTTGTTGTTTTTGTTTGTTGTTGTTGTTTGTAGCTTGTTGTTGTTGTTTCTTGTTCTTGTTGTTGTTGTTTTTTTAGTGTTGTTGTTGTTGTTGTGGTTGTTGTATGTGTTGTTATTGTTGTTTATTGTTGTTGTTGTTGTTATTTTTTATTGTTGTTCTTGTTCTTGTTGTTACTTGTTGTTGATGTTTTTGTTATTGTTGTTGTTGTTGTTGTATTTTGTTATTGCTTGTTAGTTTGTTGGTCTTGTTGTTGTTGTTGTTGGATTTTGTTGTTGTTGTTGTTGTTATTTGTTGTTGTTGTTGTTGTTGTTGTTTATTGATGTTGTTGTTGTTGTTGTTATTGTTTCAAGTTGTTATTGTTCTTGTTCTTGTTGTTGTTGTTCTTATTTTTGTTGTTTCAATTTGTTGTTGATGTTATTTGTTATTATTGTTGTTTGTTGCTGCTGTTGTTGTTAATGTTGTTGCTGTTGTTGTTGTTCTTGTTGTTTATTGTTGTTTTTGGTTTTGTTGTTTATTGTTGTTGTTTGTTGTTGTTGTTGTTGTGGTTGTTGTTTGTTGTTGTTGTTGTTGTTGTTGTTGTTGTTGATGTTGTTGTTGATGTTGTTTATTGTTGTTGTAGTTTTTGTTATTTTTATTGTTTATTGTTGTTGTTTGTTGTTGTTTTTGTTGTTTGTTGTTTGTTGTTTGTTGTTTGTTGTTTGTTGTTGTTCTTTGTTAACACTTTGATGTTCTTGTTATTTTTGTTGTATAGCTTGTTGTTTTTGTTTGTTGTTATTGTTGTTGTTATTTTTATTTGTTGTTGTTGTTGTTGATGTTTTTATGTTGTTGTTGTTGTGTTGTTGTTGTTGTTGTTTTTGTTGTTTTCGTTGTTGTTGTTGTTTTTGTTGTGTATTATTGTTGTTTTTGTTATTCTTGTTTATTGTTGTTGTTGTTTTTGTAGTTCATTGTTGTTGTTGTTTCTTGTTCTTGTTGTTATTTTTTTCTTGTTGTTGTTGTTGTTGTTTGTGTTGTTATTGTGGTTGTTGTTGTTGTCGTTTTTGTTGTTTATTGTTGTTGTTGTTGTTGTTGTTTATTGTTGTTTTTGTTTGTTTTTGTTGTTGTTCTGTTTGTTGTTGTTTATTGTTGTTGTTGTTGTTTATTGATGTTGTTGTTCTTGTTGTTCTTGTTTCAAGTTGTTATTGTTCTTGTTCTTGTTGTTGTTGTTCTTATTTTTGTTGTTTTAATTTGTTGTTGATGTTATTTGTTATTATTGTTGTTTGTTGCTGCTGTTGTTGTTAATGTTGTTGCTGTTGTTGTTGTTCTTGTTGTTTGTTGTTGTTGTTGTTGTAGTTGTTGTTTGTTGTTGTTGTTGTTAAGTGTTGTTGTTGTTGTTGTTGTTGTTTTTGTTGTTTATTGTTGTTGTTGATTTTGTTGTTGATGTTGTTTATTGTTGTTGTAGTTTTTGTTGTTTATTGTTGTTGTTTGTTGTTGTTTTTGTTGTTTGTTGTTTGTTGTTTGTTGTTTGTTGTTGTTCTTTGTTAACACTTTGATGTTCTTGTTATTTTTGTTGTTAAATTTGTTTGTTATTGCTTGTTGTTTTTGTTTGTTGTTATTGTTGTTATTTTTATTTGTTGTTGTTGTTGTTGATGTTTTTATGTTGTTGTTGTTGTGTTGTTGTTGTTGTTGTTTTTGTTGTGTATTATTGTTGTTTTTGTTATTCTTGTTTATTGTTGTTGTTGTTTTTGTAGTTCATTGTTGTTGTTGTTTCTTGTTCTTGTTGTTATTTTTTTCTTGTTGTTGTTGTTGTTTGTGTTGTTATTGTGGTTGTTGTTGTTGTCGTTTTTGTTGTTTATTGTTGTTGTTGTTGTTGTTGTTGTTGTTTATTGTTGTTTTTGTTTGTTTTTGTTGTTGTTCTGTTTGTTGTTGTTTATTGTTGTTGTTGTTGTTGTTGTTGTTTTTATTTGATGTTGTTGTTGTTGTTGTTTTTATTTGATGTTGTTGTTGTTGATGTTTATGTTGTTGTTGTTTTCGTTGTTGTTGTTTGTTGTTATTATTGTTGTTATTTTTATTTGTTGTTGTTGTTGTTGTTGTTGGTGTTTTTATGTTGTTGTTGTTGTGTTGTTGTTGTTGTTGTTTTTGTTGTTTTCGTTGTTGTTGTTGTTTTTGTTGTGTATTATTTGTTGTTTTTGTTATTCTTGTTTATTGTTGTTGTTGTTTTTGTAGTTCATTGTTGTTGTTGTTTTTGTTTGTTGTTGTTGTTTGTAGCTTGTTGTTGTTGTTTCTTGTTCTTGTTGTTGTTGTTTTTTTAGTGTTGTTGTTGTTGTTGTGGTTGTTGTATGTGTTGTTATTGTTGTTTATTGTTGTTGTTGTTGTTATTTTTTATTGTTGTTCTTGTTCTTGTTGTTACTTGTGGTTGATGTTTTTGTTATTGTTGTTGTTGTTGTTGTATTTTGTTATTGCTTGTTAGTTTGTTGGTCTTGTTGTTGTTGTTGTTGGATTTTGTTGTTGTTGTTGTTATTATTTGTTGTTGTTGTTGTTGTTGTTTATTGTTGTTGTTGTTGTTTATTGATGTTGTTGTTGTTGTTGTTATTGTTTCAAGTTGTTATTGTTCTTGTTCTTGTTGTTGTTGTTCTTATTTTTGTTGTTTTAATTTGTTGTTGATGTTATTTGTTATTATTGTTGTTTGTTGCTGCTGTTGTTGTTAATGTTGTTGCTGTTGTTGTTGTTCTTGTTGTTTATTGTTGTTTTTGGTTTTGTTGTTTATTGTTGTTGTTTGTTGTTGTTGTTGTTGTGGTTGTTGTTTGTTGTTGTTGTTGTTGTTGTTGTTGTTGTTGATGTTGTTGTTGATGTTGTTTATTGTTGTTGTAGTTTTTGTTATTTTTATTGTTTATTGTTGTTGTTTGTTGTTGTTTTTGTTGTTTGTTGTTTGTTGTTTGTTGTTTGTTGTTTGTTGTTGTTCTTTGTTAACACTTTGATGTTCTTGTTATTTTTGTTGTATAGCTTGTTGTTTTTGTTTGTTGTTATTGTTGTTGTTATTTTTATTTGTTGTTGTTGTTGTTGATGTTTTTATGTTGTTGTTGTTGTGTTGTTGTTGTTGTTGTTTTTGTTGTTTTCGTTGTTGTTGTTGTTTTTGTTGTGTATTATTGTTGTTTTTGTTATTCTTGTTTATTGTTGTTGTTGTTTTTGTAGTTCATTGTTGTTGTTGTTTCTTGTTCTTGTTGTTATTTTTTTCTTGTTGTTGTTGTTGTTGTTTGTGTTGTTATTGTGGTTGTTGTTGTTGTCGTTTTTGTTGTTTATTGTTGTTGTTGTTGTTGTTGTTGTTTATTGTTGTTTTTGTTTGTTTTTGTTGTTGTTCTGTTTGTTGTTGTTTATTGTTGTTGTTGTTGTTGTTGTTGTTTTTATTTGATGTTGTTGTTGTTGTTGTTTTTATTTGATGTTGTTGTTGTTGTTTTTGTTGTTTATTATTGTTGTTTTTGTTATTGTTGTTTGTTGTTGTTGTTGTTTTTGTTGTTCATTGTTGTTTTTGTTGTTGTTGTTGTTTGTTATTGCTTGTTGTTGTTGTTTCTTGTTCTTGTTGTTATTTTTTTCTTGTTGTTGTTGTTGTTGTTTGTGTTGTTATTGTGGGTTGTTGTTGTTGTCGTTTTTGTTGTTTATTGTTGTTGTTGTTGTTGTTGTTTATTGTTGTTTTTGTTTGTTTTTGTTGGTGTTCTGTTTGTTGTTATTTATTGTTGTTGTTTTTGTTGTTGTTGTTTGTTGTTGTTGTTGTTGTTGTTGTTATTTGTTGTTGTTGGTGTTGTTGTTTGTGTTGTTGTTGTTGTTTTTGTTGTTGATTGTTGTCGTTGTTGTTGTTGTTGTTGTTTTTGTTATTTATTGTTGTTGTTGTTGTTGTTTATTGTTATTGTTGTTTGTTTTTGTTGTTGTTGTGGTTGTTGTTTGTTGTTGTTGTTGTTAAGTGTTGTTGTTGTTGTTGTTGTTGTTGTTTTTGTTTATTGTTGTTGTAGTTTTTGTTGTTTTTGTTGTTTATTGTTGTTGTTTGTTGTTGTTTTTGTTGTTTGTTGTTTGTTGTTTGTTGTTGTTCTTTGTTAACACTTTGATGTTCTTGTTATTTTTGTTGTTGTTGTTGTTTGTTATTGCTTGTTGTTTTTGTTTGTTGTTATTGTTGTTGTTATTTTTTATTTGTTGTTGTTGTTGTTGATGTTTTTATGTTGTTGTTGTTGTGTTGTTGTTGTTGTTGTTGTTGTTTTTGTTATTTATTGTTGTTGTTGTTTGTTGTTGTTTTTGTTGTTTGTTGTTTGTTGTTTGTTGTTGTTCTTTGTTAACACTTTGATGTTCTTGTTATTTTTGTTGTTGTTGTTGTTTGTTATTGCTTGTTGTTTTTGTTTGTTGTTATTGTTGTTGTTATTTTTATTTGTTGTTGTTGTTGTTGATGTTTTTATGTTGTTGTTGTTGTGTTGTTGTTGTTGTTGTTTTTGTTGTGTATTATTGTTGTTTTTGTTATTCTTGTTTATTGTTGTTGTTGTTTTTGTAGTTCATTGTTGTTGTTGTTTCTTGTTCTTGTTGTTATTTTTTTCTTGTTGTTGTTGTTGTTTGTGTTGTTATTGTGGTTGTTGTTATTGTCGTTTTTGTTGTTTATTGTTGTTGTTGTTGTTGTTGTTGTTGTTTATTGTTGTTTTTGTTTGTTTTTGTTGTTGTTCTGTTTGTTGTTGTTTATTGTTGTTGTTGTTGTTGTTGTTGTTTTTATTTGATGTTGTTGTTGTTGTTGTTTTTATTTGATGTTGTTGTTGTTGATGTTTATGTTGTTGTTGTTTTCGTTGTTGTTGTTTGTTGTTATTGTTGTTGTTATTTTTATTTGTTGTTGTTGTTGTTGTTGTTGATGTTTTTATGTTGTTGTTGTTGTTGTTGTTTTTGTTGTTTTCGTTGTTGTTGTTGTTTTTGTTGTGTATTATTGTTGTTTTTGTTATTCTTGTTTATTGTTGTTGTTGTTTTTGTAGTTCATTGTTGTTGTTGTTTTTGTTTGTTGTTGTTGTTTGTAGCTTGTTGTTGTTGTTTCTTGTTCTTGTTGTTGTTGTTTTTTTAGTGTTGTTGTTGTTGTTGTGGTTGTTGTATGTGTTGTTATTGTTGTTTATTGTTGTTGTTGTTGTTATTTTTTATTGTTGTTCTTGTTCTTGTTGTTACTTGTTGTTGATGTTTTTGTTATTGTTGTTGTTGTTGTTGTTGTATTTTGTTATTGCTTGTTAGTTTGTTGGTCTTGTTGTTGTTGTTGTTGGATTTTGTTGTTGTTGTTGTTATTATTTGTTGTTGTTGTTGTTGTTTATTGTTGTTGTTGTTGTTTATTGATGTTGTTGTTGTTGTTGTTATTGTTTCAAGTTGTTATTGTTCTTGTTCTTGTTGTTGTTGTTCTTATTTTTGTTGTTTTAATTTGTTGTTGATGTTATTTGTTATTATTGTTGTTTGTTGCTGCTGTTGTTGTTAATGTTGTTGCTGTTGTTGTTGTTCTTGTTGTTTATTGTTGTTTTTGGTTTTGTTGTTTATTGTTGTTGTTTGTTGTTGTTGTTGTTGTGGTTGTTGTTTGTTGTTGTTGTTGTTGTTGTTGTTGTTGTTGATGTTGTTGTTGATGTTGTTTATTGTTGTTGTAGTTTTTGTTATTTTTATTGTTTATTGTTGTTGTTTGTTGTTGTTTTTGTTGTTTGTTGTTTGTTGTTTGTTGTTTGTTGTTTGTTGTTGTTCTTTGTTAACACTTTGATGTTCTTGTTATTTTTGTTGTATAGCTTGTTGTTTTTGTTTGTTGTTATTGTTGTTGTTATTTTTATTTGTTGTTGTTGTTGTTGATGTTTTTATGTTGTTGTTGTTGTGTTGTTGTTGTTGTTGTTTTTGTTGTTTTCGTTGTTGTTGTTGTTTTTGTTGTGTATTATTGTTGTTTTTGTTATTCTTGTTTATTGTTGTTGTTGTTTTTGTAGTTCATTGTTGTTGTTGTTTCTTGTTCTTGTTGTTATTTTTTTCTTGTTGTTGTTGTTGTTTGTGTTGTTATTGTGGTTGTTGTTGTTGTCGTTTTTGTTGTTTATTGTTGTTGTTGTTGTTGTTGTTTATTGTTGTTTTTGTTTGTTTTTGTTGTTGTTCTGTTTGTTGTTGTTCTGTTTGTTGTTGTTGTTTATTGATGTTGTTGTTCTTGTTGTTCTTGTTTCAAGTTGTTATTGTTCTTGTTCTTGTTGTTGTTGTTCTTATTTTTGTTGTTTTAATTTGTTGTTGATGTTATTTGTTATTATTGTTGTTTGTTGCTGCTGTTGTTGTTAATGTTGTTGCTGTTGTTGTTGTTCTTGTTGTTTGTTGTTGTTGTTGTTGTAGTTGTTGTTTGTTGTTGTTGTTGTTAAGTGTTGTTGTTGTTGTTGTTGTTTTTGTTGTTTATTGTTGTTGTTGATGTTGTTTATTGTTGTTGTAGTTTTTGTTGTTTATTGTTGTTGTTTGTTGTTGTTTTTGTTGTTTGTTGTTTGTTGTTTGTTGTTTGTTGTTGTTCTTTGTTAACACTTTGATGTTCTTGTTATTTTTGTTGTTATTGTTGTTTGTTATTGCTTGTTGTTTTTGTTTGTTGTTATTGTTGTTGTTATTTTTATTTGTTGTTGTTGTTGTTGATGTTTTTATGTTGTTGTTGTTGTGTTGTTGTTGTTGTTGTTTTTGTTGTTTTCGTTGTTGTTGTTGTTTTTGTTGTGTATTATTGTTGTTTTTGTTATTCTTGTTTATTGTTGTTGTTGTTTTTGTAGTTCATTGTTGTTGTTGTTTCTTGTTCTTGTTGTTATTTTTTTCTTGTTGTTGTTGTTGTTGTTTGTGTTGTTATTTTGGTTGTTGTTGTTGTCGTTTTTGTTGTTTATTGTTGTTGTTGTTGTTGTTGTTTATTGTTGTTTTTGTTTGTTTTTCTTGTTGTTCTGTTTGTTGTTGTTTATTGTTGTTGTTGTTGTTTATTGATGTTGTTGTTCTTGTTGTTCTTGTTTCAAGTTGTTATTGTTCTTGTTCTTGTTGTTGTTTGTTCTTATTTTTGTTGTTTTAATTTGTTGTTGATGTTATTTGTTATTATTGTTGTTGTTGTTCTTATTTTTGTTGTTTTAATTTGTTGTTGATGTTATTTGTTATTATTGTTGTTTGTTGCTGCTGTTGTTGTTAATGTTGTTGCTGTTGTTGTTGTTCTTGTTGTTTGTTGTTGTTGTTGTTGTAGTTGTTGTTTGTTGTTGTTGTTGTTAAGTGTTGTTATTGTTGTTGTTGTTTTTGTTGTTTATTGTTGTTGTTGATGTTGTTGTTGATGTTGTTTATTGTTGTTGTAGTTTTTGTTGTTTATTGTTGTTGTTTGTTGTTGTTTTTGTTGTTTGTTGTTTGTTGTTTGTTGTTTGTTGTTGTTCTTTGTTAACACTTTGATGTTCTTGTTATTTTTGTTGTTATTGTTGTTTGTTATTGCTTGTTGTTTTTGTTTGTTGTTATTGTTGTTATTTTTATTTGTTGTTGTTGTTGTTGATGTTTTTATGTTGTTGTTGTTGTGTTGTTGTTGTTGTTGTTTTTGTTGTTTTCGTTGTTGTTGTTGTTTTTGTTGTGTATTATTGTTGTTTTTGTTATTCTTGTTTATTGTTGTTGTTGTTTTTGTAGTTCATTGTTGTTGTTGTTTCTTGTTCTTGTTGTTATTTTTTTCTTGTTGTTGTTGTTGTTGTTTGTGTTGTTATTGTGGTTGTTGTTGTTGTAGTTTTTGTTGTTTATTGTTGTTGTTGTTGTTGTTGTTGTTTATTGTTGTTTTTGTTTGTTTTTGTTGTTGTTCTGTTTGTTGTTGTTTATTGTTGTTGTTGTTGTTGTTGTTGTTTTTATTTGATGTTGTTGTTGTTGTTGTTTTTATTTGTTGTTGTTGTTGTTGTTTTTGTTGTTTATTATTGTTGTTTTTGTTATTGTTGTTTGTTGTTGTTGTTGTTTTTGTTGTTCATTGTTGTTTTTGTTGTTGTTGTTGTTTGTTATTGCTTGTTGTTGTTGTTTCTTGTTCTTGTTGTTATTTTTTTCTTGTTGTTGTTGTTGTTGTTTGTGTTGTTATTGTGGGTTGTTGTTGTTGTCGTTTTTGTTGTTTATTGTTGTTGTTGTTGTTGTTGTTTATTGTTGTTTTTGTTTGTTTTTGTTGGTGTTCTGTTTGTTGTTGTTTATTGTTGTTGTTTTTGTTGTTGTTGTTTGTTGTTGTTGTTGTTGTTGTTGTTATTTGTTGTTGTTGGTGTTGTTGTTTGTGTTGTTGTTGTTGTTTTTGTTGTTGATTGTTGTCGTTGTTGTTGTTGTTGTTGTTTTTGTTATTTATTGTTGTTGTTGTTGTTGTTTATTGTTATTGTTGTTTGTTTTTGTTGTTGTTGTGGTTGTTGTTTGTTGTTGTTGTTGTTAAGTGTTGTTGTTGTTGTTGTTGTTGTTGTTTTTGTTTATTGTTGTTGTAGTTTTTGTTGTTTTTGTTGTTTATTATTGTTGTTTGTTGTTGTTTTTGTTGTTTGTTGTTTGTTGTTTGTTGTTGTTCTTTGTTAACACTTTGATGTTCTTGTTATTTTTGTTGTTGTTGTTGTTTGTTATTGCTTGTTGTTTTTGTTTGTTGTTATTGTTGTTGTTATTTTTATTTGTTGTTGTTGTTGTTGATGTTTTTATGTTGTTGTTGTTGTGTTGTTGTTGTTGTTGTTGTTGTTTTTGTTATTTATTGTTGTTGTTGTTTGTTGTTGTTTTTGTTGTTTGTTGTTTGTTGTTTGTTGTTGTTCTTTGTTAACACTTTGATGTTCTTGTTATTTTTGTTGTTGTTGTTGTTTGTTATTGCTTGTTGTTTTTGTTTGTTGTTATTGTTGTTGTTATTTTTATTTGTTGTTGTTGTTGTTGATGTTTTTATGTTGTTGTTGTTGTGTTGTTGTTGTTGTTGTTTTTGTTGTGTATTATTGTTGTTTTTGTTATTCTTGTTTATTGTTGTTGTTGTTTTTGTAGTTCATTGTTGTTGTTGTTTCTTGTTCTTGTTGTTATTTTTTTCTTGTTGTTGTTGTTGTTTGTGTTGTTATTGTGGTTGTTGTTGTTGTCGTTTTTGTTGTTTATTGTTGTTGTTGTTGTTGTTGTTGTTGTTTATTGTTGTTTTTGTTTGTTTTTGTTGTTGTTCTGTTTGTTGTTGTTTATTGTTGTTGTTGTTGTTGTTGTTGTTTTTATTTGATGTTGTTGTTGTTGTTGTTTTTATTTGATGTTGTTGTTGTCGATGTTTATGTTGTTGTTGTTTTCGTTGTTGTTGTTTGTTGTTATTGTTGTTGTTATTTTTATTTGTTGTTGTTGTTGTTGTTGTTGATGTTTTTATGTTGTTGTTGTTGTGTTGTTGTTGTTGTTGTTTTTGTTGTTTTCGTTGTTGTTGTTGTTTTTGTTGTGTATTATTGTTGTTTTTGTTATTCTTGTTTATTGTTGTTGTTGTTTTTGTAGTTCATTGTTGTTGTTGTTTTTGTTTGTTGTTGTTGTTTGTAGCTTGTTGTTGTTGTTTCTTGTTCTTGTTGTTGTTGTTTTTTTAGTGTTGTTGTTGTTGTTGTGGTTGTTGTATGTGTTGTTATTGTTGTTTATTGTTGTTGTTGTTGTTATTTTTTATTGTTGTTCTTGTTCTTGTTGTTACTTGTTGTTGATGTTTTTGTTATTGTTGTTGTTGTTGTTGTTGTATTTTGTTATTGCTTGTTAGTTTGTTGGTCTTGTTGTTGTTGTTGTTGGATTTTGTTGTTGTTGTTGTTGGATTTTGTTGTTGTTGTTGTTATTATTTGTTGTTGTTGTTGTTGTTTATTGTTGTTGTTGTTGTTTATTGATGTTGTTGTTGTTGTTGTTATTGTTTCAAGTTGTTATTGTTCTTGTTCTTGTTGTTGTTGTTCTTATTTTTGTTGTTTTAATTTGTTGTTGATGTTATTTGTTATTATTGTTGTTTGTTGCTGCTGTTGTTGTTAATGTTGTTGCTGTTGTTGTTGTTCTTGTTGTTTATTGTTGTTTTTGGTTTTGTTGTTTATTGTTGTTGTTTGTTGTTGTTGTTGTTGTGGTTGTTGTTTGTTGTTGTTGTTGTTTTTGTTGTTTATTGTTGTTGTTGATGTTGTTGTTGATGTTGTTTATTGTTGTTGTAGTTTTTGTTGTTTTTATTGTTTATTGTTGTTGTTTGTTGTTGTTTTTGTTGTTTGTTGTTTGTTGTTTGTTGTTTGTTGTTTGTTGTTTGTTGTTGTTCTTTGTTAACACTTTGATGTTCTTGTTATTTTTGTTGTATAGCTTGTTGTTTTTGTTTGTTGTTATTGTTGTTGTTATTTTTATTTGTTGTTGTTGTTGTTGATGTTTTTATGTTGTTGTTGTTGTTGTTGTTGTTTTTGTTGTTTTCGTTGTTGTTGTTGTTTTTGTTGTGTATTATTGTTGTTTTTGTTATTCTTGTTTATTGTTGTTGTTGTTTTTGTAGTTCATTGTTGTTGTTGTTTCTTGTTCTTGTTGTTATTTTTTTCTTGTTGTTGTTGTTGTTGTTTGTGTTGTTATTGTGGTTGTTGTTGTTGTCGTTTTTGTTGTTTATTGTTGTTGTTGTTGTTGTTGTTTATTGTTGTTTTTGTTTGTTTTTGTTGTTGTTCTGTTTGTTGTTGTTTATTGTTGTTGTTGTTGTTTATTGATGTTGTTGTTCTTGTTGTTCTTGTTTCAAGTTGTTATTGTTCTTGTTCTTGTTGTTGTTGTTCTTATTTTTGTTGTTTTAATTTGTTGTTGATGTTATTTGTTATTATTGTTGTTTGTTGCTGCTGTTGTTGTTAATGTTGTTGCTGTTGTTGTTGTTCTTGTTGTTTGTTGTTGTTGTTGTTGTAGTTGTTGTTTGTTGTTGTTGTTGTTAAGTGTTGTTGTTGTTGTTGTTGTTTTTGTTGTTTATTGTTGTTGTTGATGTTGTTGTTGATGTTGTTTATTGTTGTTGTAGTTTTTGTTGTTTATTGTTGTTGTTTGTTGTTGTTTTTGTTGTTTGTTGTTTGTTGTTTGTTGTTTGTTGTTGTTCTTTGTTAACACTTTGATGTTCTTGTTATTTTTGTTGTTATTGTTGTTTGTTATTGCTTGTTGTTTTTGTTTGTTGTTATTGTTGTTATTTTTATTTGTTGTTGTTGTTGTTGATGTTTTTATGTTGTTGTTGTTGTGTTGTTGTTTTTGTTGTTTTCGTTGTTGTTGTTGTTTTTGTTGTGTATTATTGTTGTTTTTGTTATTCTTGTTTATTGTTGTTGTTGTTTTTGTAGTTCATTGTTGTTGTTGTTTCTTGTTCTTGTTGTTATTTTTTTCTTGTTGTTGTTGTTGTTGTTTGTGTTGTTATTGTGGTTGTTGTTGTTGTCGTTTTTGTTGTTTATTGTTGTTGTTGTTGTTGTTGTTTATTGTTGTTTTTGTTTGTTTTTGTTGTTGTTCTGTTTGTTGTTGTTTATTGTTGTTGTTGTTGTTTATTGATGTTGTTGTTGTTGTTGTTCTTGTTTCAAGTTGTTATTGTTCTTGTTCTTGTTGTTGTTGTTCTTATTTTTGTTGTTTTAATTTGTTGTTGATGTTATTTGTTATTATTGTTGTTTGTTGCTGCTGTTGTTGTTAATGTTGTTGCTGTTGTTGTTGTTCTTGTTGTTTGTTGTTGTTGTTGTTGTAGTTGTTGTTTGTTGTTGTTGTTGTTAAGTGTTGTTGTTGTTGTTGTTGTTTTTGTTGTTTATTGTTGTTGTTGATGTTGTTGTTGATGTTGTTTATTGTTGTTGTAGTTTTTGTTGTTTATTGTTGTTGTTTGTTGTTGTTTTTGTTGTTTGTTGTTTGTTGTTTGTTGTTTGTTGTTGTTCTTTGTTAACACTTTGATGTTCTTGTTATTTTTGTTGTTATTGTTGTTTGTTATTGCTTGTTGTTTTTGTTTGTTGTTATTGTTGTTATTTTTATTTGTTGTTGTTGTTGTTGATGTTTTTATGTTGTTGTTGTTGTTGTTGTTGTTGTTGTTGTTTTTGTTGTTTTCGTTGTTGTTGTTGTTTTTGTTGTGTATTATTGTTGTTTTTGTTATTCTTGTTTATTGTTGTTGTTGTTTTTGTAGTTCATTGTTGTTGTTGTTTCTTGTTCTTGTTGTTATTTTTTTCTTGTTGTTGTTGTTGTTGTTTGTGTTGTTATTGTGGTTGTTGTTGTTGTCGTTTTTGTTGTTTATTGTTGTTGTTGTTGTTGTTGTTTATTGTTGTTTTTGTTTGTTTTTGTTGTTGTTCTGTTTGTTGTTGTTTATTGTTGTTGTTGTTGTTTATTGATGTTGTTGTTCTTGTTGTTCTTGTTTCAAGTTGTTATTGTTCTTGTTCTTGTTGTTGTTGTTCTTATTTTTGTTGTTTTAAATTGTTGTTGATGTTATTTGTTATTATTGTTGTTTGTTGCTGCTGTTGTTGTTAATGTTGTTGCTGTTGTTGTTGTTCTTGTTGTTTGTTGTTGTTGTTGTTGTAGTTGTTGTTTGTTGTTGTTGTTGTTAAGTGTTGTTGTTGTTGTTGTTGTTTTTGTTGTTTATTGTTGTTGTTGATGTTGTTGTTGATGTTGTTTATTGTTGTTGTAGTTTTTGTTGTTTATTGTTGTTGTTTGTTGTTGTTTTTGTTGTTTGTTGTTTGTTGTTTGTTGTTGTTCTTTGTTAACACTTTGATGTTCTTGTTATTTTTGTTGTTATTGTTGTTTGTTATTGCTTGTTGTTTTTGTTTGTTGTTATTGTTGTTATTTTTATTTGTTGTTGTTGTTGTTGATGTTTTTATGTTGTTGTTGTTGTGTTGTTGTTGTTGTTGTTTTTGTTGTTTTCGTTGTTGTTGTTGTTTTTGTTGTGTATTATTGTTGTTTTTGTTATTCTTGTTTATTGTTGTTGTTGTTTTTGTAGTTCATTGTTGTTGTTGTTTCTTGTTCTTGTTGTTATTTTTTTCTTGTTGTTGTTGTTGTTTGTGTTGTTATTGTGGTTGTTGTTGTTGTCGTTTTTGTTGTTTATTGTTGTTGTTGTTGTTGTTGTTGTTTATTGTTGTTTTTGTTTGTTTTTGTTGTTGTTCTGTTTGTTGTTGTTTATTGTTGTTGTTGTTGTTGTTGTTGTTTTTATTTGATGTTGTTGTTGTTGTTGTTTTTATTTGATGTTGTTGTTGTTGTTTTTGTTGTTTATTATTGTTGTTTTTGTTATTGTTGTTTGTTGTTGTTGTTGTTTTTGTTGTTCATTGTTGTTTTTGTTGTTGTTGTTGTTTGTTATTGCTTGTTGTTGTTGTTTCTTGTTCTTGTTGTTATTTTTTTCTTGTTGTTGTTGTTGTTGTTTGTGTTGTTATTGTGGTTGTTGTTGTTGTCGTTTTTGTTGTTTATTGTTGTTGTTGTTGTTGTTGTTTATTGTTGTTTTTGTTTGTTTTTGTTGGTGTTCTGTTTGTTGTTGTTTATTGTTGTTGTTTTTGTTGTTGTTGTTTGTTGTTGTTGTTGTTGTTGTTGTTATTTGTTGTTGTTGGTGTTGTTGTTTGTGTTGTTGTTGTTGTTTTTGTTGTTGATTGTTGTCGTTGTTGTTGTTGTTGTTGTTGTTGTTGTTGTTTTTGTTATTTATTGTTGTTGTTGTTGTTGTTTATTGTTATTGTTGTTTGTTTTTGTTGTTGTTGTGGTTGTTGTTTGTTGTTGTTGTTGTTAAGTGTTGTTGTTGTTGTTGTTTTTGTTGTTTATTGTTGTTGTTGATGTTGTTTATTGTTGTTGTAGTTTTTGTTGTTTTTGTTGTTTATTGTTTTTGTTTGTTGTTGTTTTTGTTGTTTGTTGTTTGTTGTTTGTTGTTTGTTGTTGTTCTTTGTTAACACTTTGATGTTCTTGTTATTTTTGTTGTTGTTGTTGTTTGTTATTGCTTGTTGTTTTTGTTTGTTGTTATTGTTGTTGTTATTTTTATTTGTTGTTGTTGTTGTTGATGTTTTTATGTTGTTGTTGTTGTGTTGTTGTTGTTGTTGTTTTTGTTGTGTATTATTGTTGTTTTTGTTATTCTTGTTTATTGTTGTTGTTGTTTTTGTAGTTCATTGTTGTTGTTGTTTCTTGTTCTTGTTGTTATTTTTTTCTTGTTGTTGTTGTTGTTTGTGTTGTTATTGTGGTTGTTGTTGTTGTCGTTTTTGTTGTTTATTGTTGTTGTTGTTGTTGTTGTTGTTGTTTATTGTTGTTTTTGTTTGTTTTTGTTGTTGTTCTGTTTGTTGTTGTTTATTGTTGTTGTTGTTGTTGTTGTTGTTTTTATTTGATGTTGTTGTTGTTGTTGTTTTTATTTGATGTTGTTGTTGTCGATGTTTATGTTGTTGTTGTTTTCGTTGTTGTTGTTTGTTGTTATTGTTGTTGTTATTTTTATTTGTTGTTGTTGTTGTTGTTGTTGATGTTTTTATGTTGTTGTTGTTGTGTTGTTGTTGTTGTTGTTTTTGTTGTTTTCGTTGTTGTTGTTGTTTTTGTTGTGTATTATTGTTGTTTTTGTTATTCTTGTTTATTGTTGTTGTTGTTTTTGTAGTTCATTGTTGTTGTTGTTTCTTGTTCTTGTTGTTATTTTTTTCTTGTTGTTGTTGTTGTTTGTGTTGTTATTGTGGTTGTTGTTGTTGTCGTTTTTGTTGTTTATTGTTGTTGTTGTTGTTGTTGTTGTTTATTGTTGTTTTTGTTTGTTTTTGTTGTTGTTCTGTTTGTTGTTGTTTATTGTTGTTGTTGTTGTTGTTGTTGTTTTTATTTGATGTTGTTGTTGTTGTTGTTTTTATTTGATGTTGTTGTTGTTGTTTTTGTTGTTTATTATTGTTGTTTTTGTTATTGTTGTTTGTTGTTGTTGTTGTTTTTGTTGTTCATTGTTGTTTTTGTTGTTGTTGTTGTTTGTTATTGCTTGTTGTTGTTGTTTCTTGTTCTTGTTGTTATTTTTTTCTTGTTGTTGTTGTTGTTGTTTGTGTTGTTATTGTGGTTGTTGTTGTTGTCGTTTTTGTTGTTTATTGTTGTTGTTGTTGTTGTTGTTTATTGTTGTTTTTGTTTGTTTTTGTTGGTGTTCTGTTTGTTGTTGTTTATTGTTGTTGTTTTTGTTGTTGTTGTTTGTTGTTGTTGTTGTTGTTGTTGTTATTTGTTGTTGTTGGTGTTGTTGTTTGTGTTGTTGTTGTTGTTTTTGTTGTTGATTGTTGTCGTTGTTGTTGTTGTTGTTGTTGTTGTTGTTGTTTTTGTTATTTATTGTTGTTGTTGTTGTTGTTTATTGTTATTGTTGTTTGTTTTTGTTGTTGTTGTTGTTGTTGTTTGTTGTTGTTGTTGTTAAGTGTTGTTGTTGTTGTTGTTTTTGTTGTTTATTGTTGTTGTTGATGTTGTTTATTGTTGTTGTAGTTTTTGTTGTTTTTGTTGTTTATTGTTTTTGTTTGTTGTTGTTTTTGTTGTTTGTTGTTTGTTGTTTGTTGTTTGTTGTTGTTCTTTGTTAACACTTTGATGTTCTTGTTATTTTTGTTGTTGTTGTTGTTTGTTATTGCTTGTTGTTTTTGTTTGTTGTTATTGTTGTTGTTATTTTTATTTGTTGTTGTTGTTGTTGATGTTTTTATGTTGTTGTTGTTGTGTTGTTGTTGTTGTTGTTTTTGTTGTGTATTATTGTTGTTTTTGTTATTCTTGTTTATTGTTGTTGTTGTTTTTGTAGTTCATTGTTGTTGTTGTTTCTTGTTCTTGTTGTTATTTTTTTCTTGTTGTTGTTGTTGTTTGTGTTGTTATTGTGGTTGTTGTTGTTGTCGTTTTTGTTGTTTATTGTTGTTGTTGTTGTTGTTGTTGTTGTTTATTGTTGTTTTTGTTTGTTTTTGTTGTTGTTCTGTTTGTTGTTGTTTATTGTTGTTGTTGTTGTTGTTGTTGTTTTTATTTGATGTTGTTGTTGTTGTTGTTTTTATTTGATGTTGTTGTTGTCGATGTTTATGTTGTTGTTGTTTTCGTTGTTGTTGTTTGTTGTTATTGTTGTTGTTATTTTTATTTGTTGTTGTTGTTGTTGTTGTTGATGTTTTTATGTTGTTGTTGTTGTGTTGTTGTTGTTGTTGTTTTTGTTGTTTTCGTTGTTGTTGTTGTTTTTGTTGTGTATTATTGTTGTTTTTGTTATTCTTGTTTATTGTTGTTGTTGTTTTTGTAGTTCATTGTTGTTGTTGTTTCTTGTTCTTGTTGTTATTTTTTTCTTGTTGTTGTTGTTGTTTGTGTTGTTATTGTGGTTGTTGTTGTTGTCGTTTTTGTTGTTTATTGTTGTTGTTGTTGTTGTTGTTGTTTATTGTTGTTTTTGTTTGTTTTTGTTGTTGTTCTGTTTGTTGTTGTTTATTGTTGTTGTTGTTGTTGTTGTTGTTTTTATTTGATGTTGTTGTTGTTGTTGTTTTTATTTGATGTTGTTGTTGTTGTTTTTGTTGTTTATTATTGTTGTTTTTGTTATTGTTGTTTGTTGTTGTTGTTGTTTTTGTTGTTCATTGTTGTTTTTGTTGTTGTTGTTGTTTGTTATTGCTTGTTGTTGTTGTTTCTTGTTCTTGTTGTTATTTTTTTCTTGTTGTTGTTGTTGTTGTTTGTGTTGTTATTGTGGTTGTTGTTGTTGTCGTTTTTGTTGTTTATTGTTGTTGTTGTTGTTGTTGTTTATTGTTGTTTTTGTTTGTTTTTGTTGGTGTTCTGTTTGTTGTTGTTTATTGTTGTTGTTTTTGTTGTTGTTGTTTGTTGTTGTTGTTGTTGTTGTTGTTATTTGTTGTTGTTGGTGTTGTTGTTTGTGTTGTTGTTGTTGTTTTTGTTGTTGATTGTTGTCGTTGTTGTTGTTGTTGTTGTTGTTGTTGTTGTTGTTTTTGTTATTTGTTGTTGTTGTTGTTGTTGTTTATTGTTATTGTTGTTTGTTTTTGTTGTTGTTGTGGTTGTTGTTTGTTGTTGTTGTTGTTAAGTGTTGTTGTTGTTGTTGTTGTTTTTGTTGTTTATTGTTGTTGTTGATGTTGTTTATTGTTGTTGTAGTTTTTGTTGTTTTTGTTGTTTATTGTTTTTGTTTGTTGTTGTTTTTGTTGTTTGTTGTTTGTTGTTTGTTGTTTGTTGTTGTTCTTTGTTAACACTTTGATGTTCTTGTTATTTTTGTTGTTGTTGTTGTTTGTTATTGCTTGTTGTTTTTGTTTGTTGTTATTGTTGTTGTTATTTTTATTTGTTGTTGTTGTTGTTGATGTTTTTATGTTGTTGTTGTTGTGTTGTTGTTGTTGTTGTTTTTGTTGTGTATTATTGTTGTTTTTGTTATTCTTGTTTATTGTTGTTGTTGTTTTTGTAGTTCATTGTTGTTGTTGTTTCTTGTTCTTGTTGTTATTTTTTTCTTGTTGTTGTTGTTGTTTGTGTTGTTATTGTGGTTGTTGTTGTTGTCGTTTTTGTTGTTTATTGTTGTTGTTGTTGTTGTTGTTGTTGTTTATTGTTGTTTTTGTTTGTTTTTGTTGTTGTTCTGTTTGTTGTTGTTTATTGTTGTTGTTGTTGTTGTTGTTGTTTTTATTTGATGTTGTTGTTGTTGTTGTTTTTATTTGATGTTGTTGTTGTCGATGTTTATGTTGTTGTTGTTTTCGTTGTTGTTGTTTGTTGTTATTGTTGTTGTTATTTTTATTTGTTGTTGTTGTTGTTGTTGTTGATGTTTTTATGTTGTTGTTGTTGTGTTGTTGTTGTTGTTGTTTTTGTTGTTTTCGTTGTTGTTGTTGTTTTTGTTGTGTATTATTGTTGTTTTTGTTATTCTTGTTTATTGTTGTTGTTGTTTTTGTAGTTCATTGTTGTTGTTGTTTTTGTTTGTTGTTGTTGTTTGTAGCTTGTTGTTGTTGTTTCTTGTTCTTGTTGTTGTTGTTTTTTTAGTGTTGTTGTTGTTGTTGTGGTTGTTGTATGTGTTGTTATTGTTGTTTATTGTTGTTGTTGTTGTTATTTTTTATTGTTGTTCTTGTTCTTGTTGTTACTTGTTGTTGATGTTTTTGTTATTGTTGTTGTTGTTGTTGTTGTATTTTGTTATTGCTTGTTAGTTTGTTGGTCTTGTTGTTGTTGTTGTTGGATTTTGTTGTTGTTGTTGTTATTATTTGTTGTTGTTGTTGTTGTTTATTGTTGTTGTTGTTGTTTATTGATGTTGTTGTTGTTGTTGTTATTGTTTCAAGTTGTTATTGTTCTTGTTCTTGTTGTTGTTGTTCTTATTTTTGTTGTTTTAATTTGTTGTTGATGTTATTTGTTATTATTGTTGTTTGTTGCTGCTGTTGTTGTTAATGTTGTTGCTGTTGTTGTTGTTCTTGTTGTTTATTGTTGTTTTTGGTTTTGTTGTTTATTGTTGTTGTTTGTTGTTGTTGTTGTTGTTGTGGTTGTTGTTTGTTGTTGTTGTTGTTTTTGTTGTTTATTGTTGTTGTTGATGTTGTTGTTGATGTTGTTTATTGTTGTTGTAGTTTTTGTTGTTTTTATTGTTTATTGTTGTTGTTTGTTGTTGTTTTTGTTGTTTGTTGTTTGTTGTTTGTTGTTGTTCTTTGTTAACACTTTGATGTTCTTGTTATTTTTGTTGTATAGCGTGTTGTTTTTGTTTGTTGTTATTGTTGTTGTTATTTTTATTTGTTGTTGTTGTTGTTGATGTTTTTATGTTGTTGTTGTTGTTGTTGTTGTTTTTGTTGTTTTTGTTGTTTTCGTTGTTGTTGTTGTTTTTGTTGTGTATTATTGTTGTTTTTGTTATTCTTGTTTATTGTTGTTGTTGTTTTTGTAGTTCATTGTTGTTGTTGTTTCTTGTTCTTGTTGTTATTTTTTTCTTGTTGTTGTTGTTGTTGTTTGTGTTGTTATTGTGGTTGTTGTTGTTGTCGTTTTTGTTGTTTATTGTTGTTGTTGTTGTTGTTGTTTATTGTTGTTTTTGTTTGTTTTTGTTGGTGTTCTGTTTGTTGTTGTTTATTGTTGTTGTTTTTGTTGTTGTTGTTTGTTGTTGTTGTTGTTGTTGTTGTTATTTGTTGTTGTTGGTGTTGTTGTTTGTGTTGTTGTTGTTGTTTTTGTTGTTGATTGTTGTCGTTGTTGTTGTTGTTGTTGTTGTTGTTGTTGTTTTTGTTATTTATTGTTGTTGTTGTTGTTGTTTATTGTTATTGTTGTTTGTTTTTGTTGTTGTTGTGGTTGTTGTTTGTTGTTGTTGTTGTTAAGTGTTGTTGTTGTTGTTGTTTTTGTTGTTTATTGTTGTTGTTGATGTTGTTTATTGTTGTTGTAGTTTTTGTTGTTTTTGTTGTTTATTGTTTTTGTTTGTTGTTGTTTTTGTTGTTTGTTGTTTGTTGTTTGTTGTTTGTTGTTGTTCATTGTTAACACTTTGATGTTCTTGTTATTTTTGTTGTTGTTGTTGTTTGTTATTGCTTGTTGTTTTTGTTTGTTGTTATTGTTGTTGTTATTTTTATTTGTTGTTGTTGTTGTTGATGTTTTTATGTTGTTGTTGTTGTGTTGTTGTTGTTGTTGTTTTTGTTGTGTATTATTGTTGTTTTTGTTATTCTTGTTTATTGTTGTTGTTGTTTTTGTAGTTCATTGTTGTTGTTGTTTCTTGTTCTTGTTGTTATTTTTTTCTTGTTGTTGTTGTTGTTTGTGTTGTTATTGTGGTTGTTGTTGTTGTCGTTTTTGTTGTTTATTGTTGTTGTTGTTGTTGTTGTTGTTGTTTATTGTTGTTTTTGTTTGTTTTTGTTGTTGTTCTGTTTGTTGTTGTTTATTGTTGTTGTTGTTGTTGTTGTTGTTTTTATTTGATGTTGTTGTTGTTGTTGTTTTTATTTGATGTTGTTGTTGTCGATGTTTATGTTGTTGTTGTTTTCGTTGTTGTTGTTTGTTGTTATTGTTGTTGTTATTTTTATTTGTTGTTGTTGTTGTTGTTGTTGATGTTTTTATGTTGTTGTTGTTGTGTTGTTGTTGTTGTTGTTTTTGTTGTTTTCGTTGTTGTTGTTGTTTTTGTTGTGTATTATTGTTGTTTTTGTTATTCTTGTTTATTGTTGTTGTTGTTTTTGTAGTTCATTGTTGTTGTTGTTTCTTGTTCTTGTTGTTATTTTTTTCTTGTTGTTGTTGTTGTTTGTGTTGTTATTGTGGTTGTTGTTGTTTTCGTTTTTGTTGTTTATTGTTGTTGTTGTTGTTGTTGTTGTTTATTGTTTTTTTTGTTTGTTTTTGTTGTTGTTCTGTTTGTTGTTGTTTATTGTTTTTGTTGTTGTTGTTGTTGTTTTTATTTGATGTTGTTGTTGTTGTTGTTTTTATTTGATGTTGTTGTTGTTGTTTTTGTTGTTTATTATTGTTGTTTTTGTTATTGTTGTTTGTTGTTGTTGTTGTTTTTGTTGTTCATTGTTGTTTTTGTTGTTGTTGTTGTTTGTTATTGCTTGTTGTTGTTGTTTCTTGTTCTTGTTGTTATTTTTTTCTTGTTGTTGTTGTTGTTGTTTGTGTTGTTATTGTGGTTGTTGTTGTTGTCGTTTTTGTTGTTTATTGTTGTTGTTGGTGTTGTTGTTTATTGTTGTTTTTGTTTGTTTTTGTTGGTGTTCTGTTTGTTGTTGTTTATTGTTGTTGTTTTTGTTGTTGTTGTTTGTTGTTGTTGTTGTTGTTGTTGTTATTTGTTGTTGTTGGTGTTGTTGTTTGTGTTGTTGTTGTTGTTTTTGTTGTTGATTGTTGTCGTTGTTGTTGTTGTTGTTGTTGTTGTTGTTGTTGTTTTTGTTATTTATTGTTGTTGTTGTTGTTGTTTATTGTTGTTGTTGTTTGTTTTTGTTGTTGTTGTGGTTGTTGTTTGTTGTTGTTGTTGTTAAGTGTTGTTGTTGTTGTTGTTGTTTTTGTTGTTTATTGTTGTTGTTGATGTTGTTTATTGTTGTTGTAGTTTTTGTTGTTTTTGTTGTTTATTGTTTTTGTTTGTTGTTGTTTTTGTTGTTTGTTGTTTGTTGTTTGTTGTTTGTTGTTGTTCTTTGTTAACACTTTGATGTTCTTGTTATTTTTGTTGTTGTTGTTGTTTGTTATTGCTTGTTGTTTTTGTTTGTTGTTATTGTTGTTGTTATTTTTATTTGTTGTTGTTGTTGTTGATGTTTTTATGTTGTTGTTGTTGTGTTGTTGTTGTTGTTGTTTTTGTTGTGTATTATTGTTGTTTTTGTTATTCTTGTTTATTGTTGTTGTTGTTTTTGTAGTTCATTGTTGTTGTTGTTTCTTGTTCTTGTTGTTATTTTTTTCTTGTTGTTGTTGTTGTTTGTGTTGTTATTGTGGTTGTTGTTGTTGTCGTTTTTGTTGTTTATTGTTGTTGTTGTTGTTGTTGTTGTTGTTTATTGTTGTTTTTGTTTGTTTTTGTTGTTGTTCTGTTTGTTGTTGTTTATTGTTGTTGTTGTTGTTGTTGTTGTTTTTATTTGATGTTGTTGTTGTTGTTGTTTTTATTTGATGTTGTTGTTGTCGATGTTTATGTTGTTGTTGTTTTCGTTGTTGTTGTTTGTTGTTATTGTTGTTGTTATTTTTATTTGTTGTTGTTGTTGTTGTTGTTGATGTTTTTATGTTGTTGTTGTTGTGTTGTTGTTGTTGTTGTTTTTGTTGTTTTCGTTGTTGTTGTTGTTTTTGTTGTGTATTATTGTTGTTTTTGTTATTCTTGTTTATTGTTGTTGTTGTTTTTGTAGTTCATTGTTGTTGTTGTTTTTGTTTGTTGTTGTTGTTTGTAGCTTGTTGTTGTTGTTTCTTGTTCTTGTTGTTGTTGTTTTTTTAGTGTTGTTGTTGTTGTTGTGGTTGTTGTATGTGTTGTTATTGTTGTTTATTGTTGTTGTTGTTGTTATTTTTTATTGTTGTTCTTGTTCTTGTTGTTACTTGTTGTTGATGTTTTTGTTATTGTTGTTGTTGTTGTTGTTGTATTTTGTTATTGCTTGTTAGTTTGTTGGTCTTGTTGTTGTTGTTGTTGGATTTTGTTGTTGTTGTTGTTATTATTTGTTGTTGTTGTTGTTGTTTATTGTTGTTGTTGTTGTTTATTGATGTTGTTGTTGTTGTTGTTATTGTTTCAAGTTGTTATTGTTCTTGTTCTTGTTGTTGTTGTTCTTATTTTTGTTGTTTTAATTTGTTGTTGATGTTATTTGTTATTATTGTTGTTTGTTGCTGCTGTTGTTGTTAATGTTGTTGCTGTTGTTGTTGTTCTTGTTGTTTATTGTTGTTTTTGGTTTTGTTGTTTATTGTTGTTGTTTGTTGTTGTTGTTGTTGTTGTGGTTGTTGTTTGTTGTTGTTGTTGTTTTTGTTGTTTATTGTTGTTGTTGATGTTGTTGTTGATGTTGTTTATTGTTGTTGTAGTTTTTGTTGTTTTTATTGTTTATTGTTGTTGTTTGTTGTTGTTTTTGTTGTTTGTTGTTTGTTGTTTGTTGTTGTTCTTTGTTAACACTTTGATGTTCTTGTTATTTTTGTTGTATAGCGTGTTGTTTTTGTTTGTTGTTATTGTTGTTGTTATTTTTATTTGTTGTTGTTGTTGTTGATGTTTTTATGTTGTTGTTGTTGTTGTTGTTGTTTTTGTTGTTTTTGTTGTTTTCGTTGTTGTTGTTGTTTTTGTTGTGTATTATTGTTGTTTTTGTTATTCTTGTTTATTGTTGTTGTTGTTTTTGTAGTTCATTGTTGTTGTTGTTTCTTGTTCTTGTTGTTATTTTTTTCTTGTTGTTGTTGTTGTTGTTTGTGTTGTTATTGTGGTTGTTGTTGTTGTCGTTTTTGTTGTTTATTGTTGTTGTTGTTGTTGTTGTTTATTGTTGTTTTTGTTTGTTTTTGTTGTTGTTCTGTTTGTTGTTGTTTATTGTTGTTGTTGTTGTTTATTGATGTTGTTGTTCTTGTTGTTCTTGTTTCAAGTTGTTATTGTTCTTGTTCTTGTTGTTGTTGTTCTTATTTTTGTTGTTTTAATTTGTTGTTGATGTTATTTGTTATTATTGTTGTTTGTTGCTGCTGTTGTTGTTAATGTTGTTGCTGTTGTTGTTGTTCTTGTTGTTTGTTGTTGTTGTTGTTGTAGTTGTTGTTTGTTGTTGTTGTTGTTAAGTGTTGTTTTTGTTGTTGTTGTTTTTGTTGTTTATTGTTGTTGTTGATGTTGTTGTTGATGTTGTTTATTGTTGTTGTAGTTTTTGTTGTTTATTGTTGTTGTTTGTTGTTGTTTTTGTTGTTTGTTGTTTGTTGTTTGTTGTTTGTTGTTGTTCTTTGTTAACACTTTGATGTTCTTGTTATTTTGTTGTTGTTGTTGTTTGTTATTGCTTGTTGTTTTTGTTTGTTGTTATTGTTGTTATTTTTATTTGTTGTTGTTGTTGTTGATGTTTTTATGTTGTTGTTGTTGTGTTGTTGTTTTTGTTGTTTTCGTTGTTGTTGTTGTTTTTGTTGTGTATTATTGTTGTTTTTGTTATTCTTGTTTATTGTTGTTGTTGTTTTTGTAGTTCATTGTTGTTGTTGTTTCTTGTTCTTGTTGTTATTTTTTTCTTGTTG